>WAAG01074522.1:12972-63119 GCA_013390105.1 Tichodroma muraria
CGGCGGGAGGCTCGGACGGGGATGTCCTCAAAGTGCTCTGGGCGGCCGCGGGCGGCGGGAGCGACCGGGACCGCCCCGGGACACCCCCCTTTGGGTGGGTTTATACCGGCTATGGGGCAGCTGCTCCACCGACGGGGCCGCCCCCGGTGTAGCAGAGCCGGACGTGGAGTTAGGAGCCACAGAGTGCCTCGAAAGCGCTTTTAGCGGCGTGTCGGGCTCGCCAGGTGCCTGTCAGGTGCGGGCAGGGGCCGGCTCCCACCCTCGCGCTTCTTGCGGGGGGAAGTCCCTGGAAACGCTCGGCCGGTCCTGAGGCCGCCGCGTTCCTCCAACCCCGGGATTTTTCCCCTCCGCTCTCCGGGCGCTGCCGGTGCGGTTACAGCCGCACAGAGCCCTCCTGACAGCCGGAGCGGAGCGGGCTTGAAGCTGAAGCTTCCCCTCTCAAGGGAACGTAATTTCGTTTTTATGTATAAGGTGTGTGATTTATCAAAGGCGAGTACTGCAGCGTGTGCATTTATTTATTGAACTCTTCAATCGAGTGCCCCATCTTGCGCCTTTTAAAGTCCATGACAACGGTTTCATTGGCTCGGAGGGGACAAGATCAGTTCCTCCCACTGTTCTGTATTGCTCTTTCATGCCATCTGATAAAATTTGCTATTGGACCTCTTCAGGAGACTTGGGAATGGAGACAGTCTTAACACTGTGAACTTAATCTCACTTTTAATGTCATATATGTACTGGATGTGTTTAATTGTCTTTGATATTTCACGAAATCCACTTGAGCTGTAGTTTAGTGTAAAGGCTTTTGATTTGAAAAGGTCAGTATAGAAATTCCTTGTGAAGTTGTGTTGATATAGGAAATGTTTCAATGAATTGATTTCCTACTTTTTTTTTTTTTTCCCCTGAAAAAAAGGAATAGACCTGTACTGGTGTTTCGAAGTTTTCCCTACAGAAAATGATGGCAAATTTGTTCCATACATTGTTCCATGAAATTCACTTCTGGAATTGGAACTGAAATATGCTAGGCAGTATTTCTGGAAGGGTAGACCCTTTATTAGTGAGCCGTAGTCGTCAATGAGCTTCAGGTATTTAATAATGACTTGTCCAATTTAAAGAAGAAAAGCAATGGAATTCTACCTTCTGCTTCTTTTGCTTCGTTTTTCAATTAAGTTTAGTGCTGTAGCTTTGTCACAGCAGACAACTCCTGCCTTCTTATTTTCATCATTACAGAAAGGGAAGTTTGCATTCATTAGGTAAAATACAATATCCTATGGTCTGGTTTGAAGTCCAGGCAGGTGTCTCTTGTGGGAGGCAGGGTCTGCTGGTTACACCTGCGGTGTTTGTGTTGGAGGGGCAGGGTCTTGCACCCTCACTAGGCTTTTGTGACCAACAAGAAGACAACCTCTGGTTATCAAATATTTTAAATCCTAGTCAAGCTTGCATATTACAGTGTTCTGTACATGTAAGAAAATGCATGATGGGGAAAGCTATTTTCAATTTTTTAGGGAAATTGAATTTTCATTATTTTACCATAGATTGTCAGGCTTTTAAAAAAAGTCGCTTCCCTAGCCATTATTGCAGATACCATGTAGTAAATAAAAACACATTGCATTTTATCATTTTCTGTCTTTGCATAGAACTTTGGTAAGCATTGGTAGTTCTGTTTTCCATTTCTGTGAGGGTTGTTACCCATCTGAATTTGACGGAAAGCAAAATTACATGACTTGAGAATCACATTTTGTCTGTTATGGTTAACAACTGCGATTCTTTTCCCTTTGCTGGGGTTAATGGGTAATTCTGGGGCAGTGGGTCTGCTGGGACAGAGTGGGTCTGTGAAAGTGTTTGCTTGGCCTTTTGACTGATGGCACAATTTTATCCTGGAAATCAATGCAGTGTGCTTGATCCTTACAAGGTTCATTACTGTGAAAGAAAGTCTGAACTAATCTGCTTTTAAAAAAAGCAGCAGGGGAGAATAATCCTCCTTGGAGCTGGTGATACAGCTGATTGCTGAGCAGTCCTGGAGACAAGAGTGCAGAACCTCTCTCTGTACTAAACAATAGATGGTACAATCCAGGCTAGAATCAAGCTTTTTGAGGCTGATACGGAAGAGCAGAATTACATCCCTTTCTCTCTTGTGTTGGTCTTTGACAGCTCAGTTGCCTTAAAGAAAGCAGAAGTGATTCTTTGTGATATATATATATTTCAGAAATTGCTATAGATTTGCTGCCTGGGGCTTAAATGCAAATTTCACTATTTTACTAATTATTACCTTTCATTTTAGATAATGCAGTATATAAAATAGGACACACCATTGCGGGCTTTTTGGTAAGGAAGGAAACTGCTGATTGTGAAGTGTAATGGCACACAGCCAAGGTCGCTTCTATCAGACTTCAGTCTTGCCCAGATCCTTGGACCGATATGTTGGAATCATACCAGGGATCTGTTTCTGTGAGAGTTTTAATTAACCTTAGAAGACAGAGCAGGGTCAGCCTCTGTGTTGCTGTCGTGCCTCTATTTTGCTTCTGCACCTTATACTTTAGAGAAGTCTTCTTTGCGTAGATACTATTTTCTGAAATCAACACATGTTGTTCATCACTTGGTCAAAAGTCCGTGGGATTTGTATTTCTTTATCGGGTCTCTGGTCTTTCTTTTCCCGTAGTTTGTTGCAGACCTGTTCTGTACAGACTGCTGAAAGCCAGTGTAAGAGGGGCTGAGCTGGGGGTGAACCAGCACTGGTGCAGTTTCTAAAGTTGTCCAAGACCATTCTTCGAAACACTCCTGAAGTATTGTAGGTAGTTTGAGATACGTGGTACACATCTTCAGTATGAGAGATCTGGAAGTGGCGTGTAGCTACTAATACATGATTGAACAATATTTGGTATTCTGTCAATATATAATGTTGTGACCCAATGCCTCTGTTTCAGCCTGTAAAAGACCAACAGTCTTGTTCTAAATGATATTTCATATTTTTCATATTCATAGATGTTCATATTAAAGTTGTGTAAATGCAGAGTATAGTATTAGACATTATAAAAGGGTCCAGCTGCTGAAAGAGCACACTGGAAGAATGAAGGAAAGGAAATCCAACAACTGTGTGTGTCCCCCAGGGAACAGACAGGAGGCTAAGAGTGGTTTATAATGGTAGGCGCATTACTCACAAGGTTATAATTTATTGGCTCCTCTGTTTCCATTACCACTGTCAAATTGCTAGGGGAATTCAGGTTCTGTCAAAGTAAATGGATCCCTTAGATTGTTGAGGCATTATGGTAAATCTGCCTTCTTTACTGAGTGTGGGGTTTGAGGTGGGTTTTTTTAACAATTATTGCAATTTATCACTTAATTTTTTTTTCAGGAGTTCTTAAGATCTAATAGCCAGCTAAGTGCATGCAAGTCTTTAGTAATTTCCTCTGAAACCAGGCGTCTTCCACTCCAGGTGCAAGGCTTATTGCTTGTTTGCTCATAATACAAACTGAGAACAACATTTGCATGAAAAAGAAACAGCCTAGTAAAACAAAACATGTCTTTCCTTTTTCCCAGAAGAGAGAACATGGCCAAAGTGATGGATAGGGATGTGGTGCATTACTAGTTGGGGTTGTAGGTACCGGTGGAGAGTAAGATGTGCACATGGGGAAAATGATGTGTCAGCGTGCCTGAGCAAAAGTGACGGATGGGCTGCACTCCTGTGTTGCACAGGGTACATCTCATGTGTATCAGCTTTGCAGAGCTATTTCTCTGTTTCGGGAGGAAGGCTGCCATTTGCTAGCCCTTGGCTTCACGCAAGTTTTACAAGCAGAGGGAACAGCGCTAATTTGCTAAATAAGCCTTTCAGCTACTCTGTAGAAATTCTCCAAAAGAAACATTCTGTCACTTTTTTTTAAGAGTTCTGCCTCATCCTAGACTAGGTACAGTGGATTAAAGGAGTAGACCTCACAGTATTTCTCCGCTCCCCTCTTTATTTCCTTTTTAGTTACATTGTCTATCAGGTGAAGATCCCATCCTGGGTTACACAAGAGGAAGCGGATGGATTCTGGCGTTTATATGCATTTATATATTTTACAGCAGGAGAGGATTGTGTAGGGGACATGCTTTGTCTTGGACAGAGGGTAGTCTTCAGCTTGCCTTTTTAATGGTCGGACTTGCACAGACTGGAGTGCTGTTCAGCAGTGTGCCGTGTACATAAACCCAGGGACTTACCTTACTTTGGTTCATTCTCTTTGATTTATTTGCTTCTAATGCTGTAGTTTCACTGATCAGCCCTTGAACTTGTCATAAAGCCATCCAAAAAGGAGTGATGTTCCATGTGTCAAAGGCTCTGATCTTGAGGATTTTCTTTTTGTCTGGCAGATGGCTAAAAATGTGTTTTGACACAGGAGATTAACTACCATACTAAAGGGTATTGTGAAAAATATAGCCAGAAGTATTTAAAACCCCAGCAGCTGAAGCTGTCTCCGCAGAAATGAGTGAGCATAGGAGAGGGGATTGCTGAGGGGCTGTGTCAGAAAAATTCATCATTCACTGAGCACTTACACTTTCCAGAAAATGTGCCATTGGCAGGTGTCATCTTCATGTCCATTATGTTTTCCAGAAACGGAATATTTTTACTCGTGATTTTTTCTGTGTGATGATGTTATTTTACTTGCAAGGTAGAAAAACGTGTGATGGACCTGATGTGAACAAAGGGTGCTAGTGCTCACAGTGGACTTTTTCTTCTGAATTGGGGTGGCTAGCAGTGGCTCAGTCACACCTAAAATATTGTGGAACAGTGGAGAGGGCTTTGTACCATTAGCCCCAAACCCTCCCTATTAGTTTGTGTCAGTGTGACATGCCTCTGTAGGACTCCTCTTGATGTCAAATGTGAATGCTAAGTTTAATTCCTGCACGTCATCCTTCTGAATGATTCATGACAAACGCTGGTAATGTTTAACATATGACAGGGTTGCATGTTCAGTAGCTGGTTACTCAAAGACAGATGGATAGGCTTGCTCAACTCAGCCCTAAAGATCTTGTGCACGTTTCAACCTCGGCAATTTTGCCCAGCTGTCCTAAAGCTTTGCTGTGGTCTCAAGGCACATGCAGAACATGGTCACTGATGTCTAGCGAGCTGCATGACCTTTCTGGGCTTCACATTCCCAGCTGAAAACCTGCCCCAGTAGCACTAGCTCACCCTCGTGTGTTTCTCAGTCTTCTGAAGGAAGGTGCCCTACAAATACAGAATTATTACTAGAGAAGCTGGGTTTTGGGAAAATCGAAAAGTGCTGGCTGTATACACTGAAGCTGTGATGGTTGTTTTCTGTCGTCGTGTGGGGTTCGGCAGAGATGCTGCACTTTGCGGGGAGCGTCGGCGCAGGGATGCAGCGATGTGTGCTGCGCGTGGACTGTAATAGTGCACTGTATTCCTTGCTTCTAATCTTATCTGTTCGTGTTCAGGCAGACTCCTGGTTCTGGCTGGGTGCCCAACGGGTCAGACAGGCTGCAGGCACTGGCTGGTAATGCTAGGTGCCTGTACTTGCAGGTCAGGGGGAGGCTATGCATGCTCTTTCTAGATGAAGCTGTGTCCGTACGATCAATAAGCTGCCACATAAAGTGCTACAACGTTTTGTTTGTGCCATGGAGGATTTCTTTCTCTGAGAACGAATTTTCTTACACTGTAGAGTTATTTTTGTCTGCTGTCTCATAATTTTAGCTTAATAATCCCATTAAAATTTCAGCTTGAAAAGGCTGGGTAGTTCTTGAGTTTTGCACTGTTGTCTTTATACTGTCCCCTCTAATTTCACTATTCTGTTCAATATTTCATGCTGTTTCTCTTAAGAAATGGTGCTTAAATTTCTGATAAAAACCATAGTTTACTCTTGCACTTCAGTGACCCACCTGAAATATCTTCAGCTATGAGATGACACTTGTTCTCAAAGTTGTAGATCATTCCTTCTTTGAAGCCTTTCCTTCAGCTTCAGAAGGCATTATAGATAATATTTCACTCTGATTAATGTCTTTAAGCAATGTAACTTTGTAACTGATGACCTCTAGAGCACTGGATTCATTCAGTGTTCAAGAACTTTGTGACTTCTACAGACCAAAACTGCTGGGGGTGCACACAGTTTTGACTTTCCTGCATTCACTCATCACATATCAAGCTAAATTTTTGCAAGCATGTTCAATGCAGTCTTGTTAAAATCTGATATTTTAGAACAGGTTTTCCCAGTCTGCCATGAGCTGTCATGGGAAGAATCCAAGATTAGTTCTAATAGGACATGAGAGCCTGGACAAAGATAAACGACAGGATTTGAGAAAGTTGCATGACCTTGGCGTTGCCCAGCTTCCACAGCAGCTGTGCTTCTGCAGCTGGGGAGGGAGTGATGGGGAAATACAGTGCCAGCTGAAAGCTACCTATTTATCCCTAGTCTTGCACTGAACCAAACTGCTCCTAATGACAGAAGCCTCTTGCTTGGAGCAGCCTGGTACTTTGGCTGGAAAGTTACTGGTCTGACCATTATGCAAAAGGAAAAAAAAAAACCAAACAGATAATTAAACAATGAGAAAAATTTATTTCTAGTTTATGATGCAGATGGGTTTGGGGACAGGTTCTCCCCATGTACCAGCCCCACATCCTCCTTCTTTTGCCAGTTTGGATTCCTCTGACAGCTTGAGCCATGCCTTTCCTGACTGTATCAGGTGGCAGAGGGTGTTGCTGATGTGCTAGTTTTACTCACTTGGCTCCGTTACTGTCTTCCTCAGCAGTAATGTTAAACTTGTTACCTTCTCTTTGTGGGAAGTTTTGTTTATGTTGCTAGAGGATTGCTGAAAAACCTTTAAAATTGTTTGAATAGCTTTAAAAAGAAAAACCCAGAGCATGTGCCTAATAATTTAATCTAATTGTCTTTGTATGTAATTTGAACGTTTTTATTCCGTTAGAAAGAACAAACATTAATTTAATGATACATGTACATGAGATGGCTCTTAGGGGAAGAACAGAAGGAGAGAGTATTACTTTTGGTATTAAAAAGGCATTTTGTTTTCAAAAGCAGAGAGAAAAATGTAAAACATCTGGAATCAAGAATACTTTCTGCCCAGTCTTTTGAGCATAACGTCCATTGGTTCCACAGAACTTGGCTGCTCACTGACTGCTGTTAGCTGGGGTGAATTCAGGTGATGGGCAGCTGAACGTCTGCCCAAAGGAGCTGATGGAGCTCTTCAGGGTGTCAGTGGAAGGACTTGTCTCCTGGCACTGGGCTCAGTCTTTCACATCTGCAGGTCAGCTGTTGATGGGTTAAATAGTGAAAAACTTGCTTGGCTTTGTCTTACAGCTGGTTTCTGGCACTTTCTAAGCATGGGTTGGCTCCTGCTGAAGTTTGGCTTCTTGTCCTGTCGGAGTGGTTGGGATTTTTGGTGCGACTGGTCTGTTTGCATGTGGTTGACCGAGGGCAGGGGTTTCTGAGGGACGCACATCCTCATGAGCACTTTAAAGCTGCTTCTGCAGCAGGTCTCCATCTTGTCCCATTTTGGAAACAGGAGGGCTTAGCTGCCTGGTTCACAGCACTGGGTGCCAGGAGGAGAAGGAAGGCCGTGGGATTCGCTAATTAAAAAAAGGGAGAAATGGAACTGTTTTCTTTCACCATGGTGCTTGCATAATATAATTTGACTCAGGAATGCTGAGGAATTTTTGTCTGCTTGCAGTGGCAGTGGGACAAAGGTACAAAACCCTTTCCTGCTTTGCAGCATTTCATTTTCTTTTTTTTTTTTTTCTGAAGATACCTTAAGGATTTGTGGTAGGAAGGAATTTGTCCCTCATGTTGGCTGTCAACAGGAATATGATTTATCAGACAAGTGAAACTAATGCTGTATATGGTTAAGGAGTGCCTTTCTGTGCACAAAAATGGTATTTATGAGAAGAGGTTGCTTCTTAGTCAATGCTTAGAGTATCTTTCCACTGCTACAGCAACAAGCACAAGAGTCTGATTATTCAAGCAAGTTAGCATTAATTTTTTTCCAAGTTTTTTGAAATCCAGTGCAAACCAATATGAATTTGCCATTGCTAATTTTAGAGTGGCCTGCTTGTATAAGATAACGAATCCCTTTTTACTTTAAAGAGAAAGTATTTTAACAGAAGGCTGGCAAGATTGTTATCAAAATGCTAATGATCATTTCTCCTACAGTCTCAGTTATTTTCAGAGGGAGGACTAGAATAGATACATAATCTGAATAATATTGATTTTAATATGTATTACTGTCTCATTAAGCTGTTACAGTCTTTCCCCTTCTGGACAAAGGTTCATTAATTGCTGCAGTTGATGCATCATTAAAGTGGGTTTAGGTGCAAGATGAGTAGAGGGAAAGAGAGATCTAAAATGTTGACTGTGCAGTAGTGGATGGACCTCTGGGTTAAGATATTACGGCCCTAACCAAATGGAGGGCACACTGCTGTGTTTGATGTGCTGCCTGCTGATTGCCTTCCCTGCAACAGCCAAGAAGCCAGCCAAACACAGGCACTATCGTATTTACTTTCCTAAATGATCCTTTCAGTAAATATTATTGAACATGTTTATTTGTGGATTACTTTCAGGCCAATTCCATTAAAAAACTCCTCTGTGACTTACTATAAAAAGACATGATTTTATAAATTTACTATTTAATTTCTAAATTAATTCTGAAACAGCTTTAACAGCTTTTAGCAGGCTGCCTCTTTACTGTCTGCCTTCATATGTGTTTTGAAATGCTTTTATTTCAGCTTTTACCAGGTTTACAATATTGTCATCCTTATAAGCAAATCAATGTGTTTTCATTTCCAATAACAGCAATAATTTATGAATTTTTAATTACTTTAATGCCGCCAAGTAGAAGGAATTAGAAAGAAGTAGAAGGAAGATTTTGTTTTAATTGTGTTTTGATTGACTTCAGCTTACATTTAGTTGTCTGCAAACACGATGCACACAAATATAGGTGTGTATACTATATATCTATATGTCTGTGTCTATCTATATATCTGTCTCCCTGCGTGTGTATTTTTAGATGGGCCTGTTCCATATATTTTCCTGTCTGAATCTAGTGAGCTGTGCATTATTGTCAGACATGGATGTGTGTTGTGTCACAGCACAGTGGCTGGTCCGGCCACTTCTCTGGCCGTGTGCCCATGGGGAGCCCCTGTTGCAGAGCATGTGTTCTCAAGGGATCATAGGAATGCACACACGCAGCCTCCTCTTGCACCCCAAAAACACAGATCTGTGCTTGCCATGTGAGGGAGAAGGGATGTCCAGCAAGGAGTTGGCTGGAGAAGGGGGCAGGGGAATGGCTCCCAGCGTGCTGCAGGGCACCTGTTCCTCAAGGATGCTGATGCTCCTTGCTGAGCCTCCTGTGATTTCATGCTAAAATGTCACGAGATGAAATGCAGAAATAGCACAGACTTTCCTGGCAGAAGTGTGATCTGCAGCATGTTGAGTGGGCACGATGCATCACTGCCGGGGCTGCTGCTGCTGGGCCAGCTCTGTGTAGGGAGGGTGCAGCGCTGTGGAAGAGGCAGGCGAGGATGTCTTTGTGTTCATCCCAGACCATCTTGCATTTCAGCTAAGAGTTTTTGTGTGGAGAGCCGCATTCTTCTGCATATGATCTTTCAAAAACAAATCATAAACCCCCCCGGGAGAATAGAGTCATACACACACGTCATAAAATACAGTAAAATAGTAGCTGACAACCATGAGATGAAATTTTTTGCTTATTCTCTTCTGCTGTGTAGGTAATTATGGTGTTAGATCTTAGTGGGAAACATCTGATTATTTACGTTTTACAGTCATGCAACAACGTAAAATCTGAACCAATTACACCTTTTTAACAATTAGTACATTTTCTGTAAAAGGAAAGCATGTTACCTTTGATCTATATTGCAGAAGGGAAAATTCATTTTTTCCTAGTTAGAATTTAATTTGTTCTTTTGATAAACACAGGACTTCCTTTTATGTGCTATTAGTCTCACTTCTATCTGAGTGTAAACTTCCATGATGGTTGCTACTGTTAAAAATAATGCAGCACATTTTTAAGAAGGGACTGTGGAGCTTTCACGATCTGTAAATTATATTGTTCAGCCAGGGAGAGGTCATTTTGTGCTTCCTAATGAACAAGAACTCAATGACCAGGGTTGAATGGCCATCTCCCCCTCATCCCTGGCTTCTAAAACCAGGAAGCAAGTAGCTAAAGGGAAGGTTGGCGTCTTCCTCCCTTTGTCTTGTCAGCAGCACATTACAAGATGTACAGAGGTGTTCAGAGCCACAAGGTGTTCAACAGCCACATTTGCTTTCCAGTTTCTCCACTTTTGATGTTTGTTTCACTGTTGCTAAGAATTAGTTTTGCCTGTTGTATTAAAAAAAACCCAAACCAACAAGAATCAGCACTGAATTTGCTGCCTTGTGCAGTGTGTAGAGCTGAGAGACAAGACCTGTCTACCCCCACAAATGAGAGCAGGAAATAGGTTTGGTGCCTCCAGTCACTGTGATTGTCTGGGGCACTCAGGGAGTTTGTTGTGCTGTTTAATGCATCTCCTCTCCCAACTGTTTCACCCACCTTTAAAAAGATACAAAAAATAGGAATACCAGAAGCAAAGTGCTTTGTTGGTAGCGGTAACAGAAGATCCAGCAAAGGATCTGTGTCATCGTGTCCTTCCTGCTGTGCTTCATCACCATTTGAAGACATCCAGCAGTCAGGAGTGGGCAGGAACAATCTGTCCAGGAGCTGGGCTCTGGTTCTCCTGTCCTCTTTCTCTCTCCACATGAATCCTCACTTTTCAGTGGGCTAGGGCACCTGCCTGTGCCTTCACTTCTGCTTGTTGAATTTTTAGCCTCCCAAATTAGCACATCCTGTCTAGCCTATATTGCAGAACCTAGCTTTCAGGATGAGCATCGTCACCTTTTTTTCTGTGTGATGAGCTCAGAGAAGGACCCAGAAGATGAGCTCCTTTCACGTGTATGATTAAGTGCCTCATGAGTCACTGGTGATGCTAGTGGTCAGGAACCCTGGGAGAGGGGGATGCTTGGCAGTAGCTAATGACAGGATGACTGTACCATGTAGAGTCATACTGAAAGGCAACACAGGGCTGGGCAGAAAATGAGAGAGCATCATTTTGGATGTTTGGTTTCCTGTGGGAGTAGGGCTTGTGTGATAGCCTAATCTTAAAAATATGAGGGGAGTATTTAGGGAGAATTTGCCCTGGAAGCAAGTTTTTTTTGTAGGTTGGTATTTACATGCAGTCAGTAATAGCACTAATAAGATTTGGAGACCATGTTGAACTTTGTAAGTCTTTGTACCCCATTCTCTGAGCTCAGAAACCTCTGCTGCACCAGGGACATGATCAGCTGTTGCTGATGTGCATCTTCCTCGTTGCTACAGCGAGAAAGGACTTGATGGGCTTGTGCCATGGCATATTTGTCATCAAATTAACACTCCCTAGACTCAGCCTGCTTTGACCGCTTTTCACATCAGCCACCACCTACTTAGAAAAGAGAGGCAGCACCAGCTGTCTCCAGCCTCTGGAGGAGCAATTCAGGGAAGAAAACATGGGAGGAGAAATCAGGATACTCAGAGGTGGCAATAGAAGCGGCACAGTACCGAGGAGAAGAGGGGATGTTCCTGATGGCTGATGTTCTTCAATTCTTTGTAGTTCCTTGTTATTCATCAAATGTGGCTTAAAAATTCCAGGAGGTATTCCACTTGTTCCAGCCTCTTTCATGTGCTTTGGCTTTTTGTTAGTTAGATTTTATACAAAATAGAAGTTTTAAGTTCTTCCATACCCAAGGGATGAAAGGAAATGAACTTAAATTGCACTGAGAGAGGTTCAGATTAGATATTAGAAAAAATAGTTCACTGAAAGAGTGGTTAGGCATTGGAGTGAATGGAGTCACCATCTCAAGATGCATCTGAATGTGTCACTTGGGGATATGGTTTAGGAGTGATTATCGTGGTGCTGGGTGGACAATTTTGAAGGTCTCATTTAACCTTGATGATTATGTGATTCTCTCAGCAATACTCCTCATGTAGTGGGTAGTTTCCAGAATGCTGCCCTTCCAGAGAGGGTCTTTCCTACTTAAGTTGAACATTTGAAAATTAATTTGTCTGGCTATGAAAATTGTGGTGAAAGAGGGGTGGTTTTTTAGGATCTTGGATGTAGGAGAAGTGTATTTCCTTTAATACATAGCTCCCATATTGTCAGGGAAACTTTTTGTTGTTGCAGGGGCTGGAGTGAAAAGAGCCTGAGCTCACAGTTGAAATAACAGAGCAGGAAATAG
Organism: Tichodroma muraria; assembly: GCA_013390105.1. Classification (NCBI taxonomy): domain Eukaryota; kingdom Metazoa; phylum Chordata; class Aves; order Passeriformes; family Sittidae; genus Tichodroma; species Tichodroma muraria. The sequence goes on from WAAG01074522.1 coordinate 25,233, forward strand.
GATAGATTTGAGGTTCCTCAGCTGGTCTGATGCTTTTGATGAGTATATGCTTCTTTGATTGAGTAAACTCATGAGTTTAAGGTTTTGGATAGTGATGCCAATTCCCAAATCAGTGACTTCTGTTCAGTGCTGGTGAAATAGATAGAAGCCAAACACCTAGGAAAGACTGAAGTTGTTTCATTAGTGTGTAAATTCAGCAATTGGCAGCGAGCATATAAAGACCAAAATGAATCTCAGGTAAAACAGTAAAGATTACTTTGGGGTTTTTTTTGTGGGTTTTTTCCCTCCCCTGAAAAGTTTAAAAGAGCATTAAAATATGCCTCTGTAGCAGTATTTCATTTTTTGATGTCACATAACTGCAGACCCAAGAAAGTAATAGTATGAGGAGATCCTGATCCTTGTAACGTTCAGTGTCCTAGCTGTTTAGTAGCTTTGTCTGAGTGAGCTTCAAATATATACTCTTCTGGTTTTTGTGGCTTTTCTCAGTAATTAATGAAGAAATGTGAGTAATCTGCTACTTGGCAGATCTGCTCTTTAGGGCTCTGACTCTGTTTGGTGGGAGGTGTGAGAAATCACTACTGTAGTAAGTAGCAATACTCTAGCACTTCAGCAGAACCATTTTGGAGAGTTGCTGGAAGGCAATAGTGTCCTTCCTAGGAAAGCTTGAGAAACATCATTCAAATAGCTTTGCTTCATTGACCTGGTGAAAATATTATTCAAGATAGTGCTTTGCACAGATAGAGTTGCTATATTACTTCACTGTAGGTCTGTCAGGTGTTACTATTTTCTGCTCTGTGTGCCATGAATAGATTTGCTTTTTCCCTCTTATTTCATGTTTGCTTTCTTTGCACATGCAAGAAGCGAAAGGAAACAATTTTTCCAGGAATAAAGGTCTCATATGGAGGCTGTGTCCTCATCCCCATGTTCCCATGGGTTCAGGCCATGGAGGGGTTTGCTACAATTGGGGTGTGGGAGGATGCGTTGTGTTTTCACTCAGGCTTGATGGGAGGTGACAGCTCAGAAAACCTCCATGGTCCTCTCTGTGTCCCTGTGGTGTCCTGTGCTGCTAGTGCTCCTTGCTGCTTACAGCTGCCTGGGCAGCAGCAGCTCAATGTCTCCATTGCCATCTCCCCTTGACATTGTCTCTGCCCCATTGCCATCATCTCCTTGTCCCAGGATCCTCTCTGTGGGGCAGCAGACAGCCTGTGGAGCAGAGCTGTCTCTGAGCTTTGACACTCCCTATATTTATTTTGCATGTGAGCAGCATGGGAGCAGAGATGGACCAAATGAATGGCTGATGTCCAAATGGAGATATGCACACCATGTGGTGTTTCTTAGGTTCTTTACTGGGACCAGTACTGTTCAGTATCTCTGTTAATGACTTAGGCAGTGTGATAGAGTGCAACCTCAGGAAATGTGCTGGTGACTCGTGTCGAGTGGTGCCATTGATACGCTTGAGAGAAGGTACGCCATGCAGAGGAACCATGCAGGTTCAAGGAGTGGGTCCATGAGAGAGTTCAGCCAGGCCAGGTGCAAGGCTCTGCTCCTCCGGCATACACCACTATCACTACAGACCAGGTTACAAATGGACTGAGAACCACTCTGCCTAGAAGGATTTCAGGATAAAGGTGCATGGAAGGCTAGGCATGAGCTGACAATGTGCGCTCGCAGCCTGGAAGTTCAGACGCGTGCTGGTCTGCATCTGAAGCAGCAGGGCCAGCAGATTGAGGGAGGTCATTCTACCCTACTTCACTTTCATGAGACCCCGCACTGAGTACTCCATCTCTGGGGTGCCCCATACAAGGCAGATGTGGACCTGCTAGAGTGGGTCCAGAAGAAGCCTGGAGCACTTCTCTTAGCCTGACTGGCTGATTTGGGTTTGTTTAGCCTGGAGAAGAGAACACTTCAGGGAGACCTTGTTACAGCCCTCCAGTACCTAAAAGTGGCTTATAAGAAAGATGTATAGAGATTTTTTTTACCAGGGCCTGTAGTTACAGGATAAGGGGTAACAGCTTTTAAGTGGAAGAGGATCAATTTAGATTAGATATAAGGAAAAAATTCTTTGCTGTGAGGGCTGACGAGGCACTGGACGAGGTTTCCCTGAGAAGCTGTGGATGCTCCATCCCTGGAAGTGTTCAAGGCCACGTTGAATGGGGCTTGGAGCAATCTGGTCAGTAGAAGGTGTCCCTGCCACTGGTTGGAACTAGATGATCTTTAAGGTCCCTTCCGTCCAAAACCATTTTGTGATTCTGTGACTCCATGACCAGAGAATGAGCACAGAAAATAAGAAGCTGCAGACAGAGAAAAGTAAATATTGTCAAGTGCATGTGTATGTGTTTTATGAGGTTACAGTAGTTCACGTCTCTACTGTTGATTCTTTAAACATCTTGATGCAGTATGAAGGTGCTACAAGGAAAATAGTATTTTTGTGCTGAAAGGTTTCTTCAGGTATAATACTTCCAAATCGAATGCAGAATTGAATAAAAATGGAGTAATTCTCTTGTCTTTATTCCATCACAACTTTGCTGGAGGAATTCCTTTGATTTGCAGAAAAATTTATAGTGGAAAAATCATTTGATGTTCATAACAAATGTAGTCTCATCTTTAATGGATTGTTTATATTTTGCAATGGGTGTTCTTTTTCTGAACAATAATAGTAAATTCTTGACCTTAAGTTACAGTTTCCAGTTCTTCAATAAATACAGAGATCTTTAGTTAATCTTTCTTAACTCCATAGAATCCTTCATAGAAAACAATAAATATCAGTGCTTCCTTAGTGGGTGAGAAGTTAAAGCACGACCAAAGGGACCCACTACCAACACGGCAGAGCCAGGGCGTGATCACACGCCTCCAGAGCACTGTGCTGTTGTGGCACTTGATGCACTCAAGCTCTTGTCATCATCCTCATGTTTGGAAGGAGCGTGACAGACATTTCACACGAGTTCCACCTCCTTTGCTGTGTTCTACAGCTCTGTTTGGCTTATAGCCAAGTTTAGTTACTTTAGTTGCTGAAATTGTTTTCCTGTTCTATTTCCTAGTATTAAATTGCTGTAAAATTAACTGGAAAACTACTATTATGTACCCTGTTTCTTTTGTCTTCACAGTCTGGGTTTTTTTTTTTTTTGTTTGAATATGTTTATTTTTCCTTTATTTTCTTTTCTGTTGTATCTGTGAAGCTTTTGTTCTCAATTTTCATTTCATTTGACATATGGGAGAAGCCAAATAAAATATTTCACTTTTCTGTTTCAAGTTAAAACTCAGTTTTTATGCTGAACAATAAGTATTACAAGGAAGCCTGATGTGCCCTCAGTGCCATTACAGTATGTTGAATAAAAGGTAATTTAATGGAAACAGCGGAGTATTTGAAAGTTCACTGCATGAAAATTGGATTTTCGCCTTTTATTATTTACATTGCACCTTATTCATATTTAAGGCCACAGGGATTATCGTCCTTCTTAATGGCTTTATTTAATAAAGACTTTGCATTTCACAGTATAGGATCTAGCACAGGCTTCAATCTGTTATCAGGATTTCAATTAACTAGCTTTAGCTTCAGTTGACCTATAAATCCGATAAATGTATCTAAATAATTAATATGCTTTCACTGGCTGATAGTGGCTACTTTTAAATACAGCTGCTAGGTACTTAGCTGCTGAATGGTGCAACAATGCTCATAACTTGCTTTTATTCTCATGATTCTAAAGACTACATATGTCTATTAAAGTGACTGGCTAGGCCAGGACTGGTCCCTCCATTTAAAAGACCTTGCAGAGGGGCTACAGTTATGGCTGAGGACCTTTGCAGCTGGGATGCAAGTGCACCGTGAATTTTGGAAGGAGAGGCTAGGAATGAGTAGATGTTGTAGATCAACACATCCCTTAACTGGACTGAATCATCCTCTGGCTGTGATTATGTACATTATAAACCAAGGGTTGGATGTAGTTGATTCCAAGGTGGAGGAGTGGTGATAAGTACAGCAGACTGAATGAAATTCTGTTGCTCTTACGTTTGGGTCTTCCCTTCAGCTATGAAGAATAGTACACCCATGTAAATTTGCAGTCAAGGTTGGGGGTTTTTTTGAGTCCCATTTAAATCTTGCTAAGCGCACAAAACAAATAATGATGTTAATTTTTTACTACACCCTTTTGGGTATTGAGAGAGACTGAAAATTGATTTTAAGTGAGCATTATAAACAGGCTTGAAAAGGGGTGCCTCAAAAGTACAGAGATAGGGTCTATCACTTCCAATATTTCCTCCTGTAAATTCACTCTGCACACCAAAATGTTGATACCCTGAAATAAGGAATCGGCCTTGTGCCAAGCTCTGTGGACAAAACAAATATCAAATAATTAGTTCAGTGGGACTCACGGAGCGTGAACGTGGGGCCAGCCTGGATGCCCACTAAAGCTGCCCCCCGTGCCCCAGAAGAGCGGAGCAGTCCGTGCCGCCGAGCTGCGGAGCCGCCCTGCCGGCCGCTCGGTGCTGCACCCGGGCGTGCTCAGCGGTTCCCCCAGGAGCAGCAGGATGGCATCCAGGCTGGCAACTGCGGAAAAGCGCTGTTGAGGTGAAGTTCCTGGTCTTTCCGATGTTACTCCACCTGGCTCGCGTCCTGAGGACCGAAGGTTTGAGCCCTTCAGGGACCTGCAAAGACCAGGACAACAGTTGAGTTTAAAATGCTTAAGTTACAACACCTAAAGCTTTAAAGATATTTTCTGCCTATCAATGCATGATTAACTGAGTGTATATACTCAAAGAGAAATGTAATATTTATTAAACACAGTTAATTTAGACATTTTGGCATTTGGTATGCAAAGATTATGCATTTTTCCCAGGAGTTATGTTAATTATTTCAGCATGATAACTTTAATTTTAAAAGGGTTTTTCATTGCTAAAGGGAGGTTTATATGTGCATGTGTACAAGGAGAACTTTAATTAAACTTTCTGTTCTCCATTGTTTCAGGAGTTTAAAATGCATTTTCTGCTCTGTGAGTCAAAAAGATCCTTAAATTATAGGGCTCAAAGGGTTAATGTATGAAAATGAAGACATTCAAGGTTATATTGCTGACAGTGCCATTATGTTGGCAAAAGAAAAAGATGAAACGCAGCCTCAATTTACTTCTTTTATTAAACAGGTTTTTGTTCTGTATTGTTAGAAGAAATCATTCCATATCTGGTAAAGATGGAAAACATGGAAATCATGATGCTGTCTCTGCTGATCGTAATATAATTTTATTTTTAACTATTTCTCTCCCAGACCTCCTGAAAGGCTTGAAATAGAAACAACTGTTTTTCTGATGAAGGTCTGAGAATTTGAAATGTAATCCTCATTTTTGGTGCCTACTGCAACAGATAAAATATGGGAAGTTCTCCTAAAGTTTGTCTGTACGTCTGGACACTGGGAAACTGATGCTCTTAGATACATATTCCATGGGAAAATAGAATATGTTCAGTAAGTTTGCACAGCCTTAATCAGGTAGTACATTTAATTTAGCCATGGTATAGGAGATTGTTGCCAGTGTTAGAGAACTGATGAATAAACTGGGGTGGAGCGTTCTTGTAGGTTCCTACAAGTTCTTCTGAAAACTTACATGAATTTGAATGGAGAAGGAGAAAACCTAAAATAACTTAAAATCCATTTCTTTCCTCTTGACAGATGTTGTTTGTAAGACAGTTCTAATAAAAATACAACTTCTGTAAATCAGTACTTGTCCAGAGTAAGCTCCAGCCATGGAGTATAACAGCCCTCCAAAGAACCTAGAAGGGACACCAAGGTAGCTTCTCTCCTTGAAACCTATGATCAAGAGGCTGTAATCATTCTCTGGGAGATGTTCACTTGTGCCTGCACCGCCCTCTTCTGTTGAAATTCTCCCAGAAGTCAGGAGGGAATAAACGCCCCTGCTGCTGCAGCTTTCACAGGTTTCCTTTGCTAGTGCTCTTGATGGGGTTGTCACCTGTCCTTCTGAAAAAGTTAGCGTTTGCCACCCAGATGTTATTTGGTGAACCAGTAGTCCTTAAATACCATGTACGTCAGCAGTACAGGCCAGAGGAGCCACATCATTGGAAACTGCTCATCTGCTAACCACCATCTGGCAAAGCAGCTCCTGTAACAACAAGAAAAAGCAAATAAAGAAGACTATAAATGCTTTGATTCAGGAGTTGTATTTTTATGTGAAGGTTGATAGCAAGGGGTCAGTCTGTTAAGAAGGAAACTTTGGTCTCACTTGGAATCACTGCCTCAGCAAACCTTTGTTTTGTTATTCTATTTCAATATAAACATTGCTATTTTTACCTTAAAAATAACAAAAGTTACTGTTAGAAAGTGGTCTGCCTAGACAAACATTCATCTGTAGCTGGTAGGAACGCTATTGCTCCTTCTGTACAATGCACACATGTCTTTCTCTTGGGTGTTTGTGATCAATCTGTTTTTCTGCTATTTGCCAGTGGAAAGGCCCTGGCTCATTTCTGTCTAGTGAATCATATTTTGATTGTCTCATTTCCTACTGAAGTGAGTAAAGTTGATTTGGGCATACACAGACTGTAACTTCTACACATACCTCTGCTAAGCTGCAATGCATATTAATAAAATTTTTAAAATTATCTTCTACTATTAACTTATTAATGTACCAAAGCCTTCTAAATTAGTTCAGAATAAATGGCAGCATTATCCACATTCAATACTTCTTACCAGGTGGAGGCAACATGCCCTGGGTTTTTAGCCCAGGTTGTGGGCCAGGGGACTAGGACTCCTGGGTGCATTGAGGAGCAAGCACACCTGGTAGGATGGAAACAGCCCAAAGGGTCCTTAACAGGTACCTGTAAAGAAGGACTGAAACAGGGCTCAAAAAGTGCCTCATGGGCTATGTAGAATAGTCTGGGCCTGAATATGAGGAGTGTGTGCCTGCACATTGCTGGTAGGTCACAGTCACGGGGTGTTTGGCAGGGGCCTCTGGAGGGAATCTAATCCAGCTCCCCATCTCCCCTGCCACCAGCTGACAGGGGGCATGAACAGAGGTACTGAACAGCACATGAATGCAACAGAGACTGTGCCAGGTCATGGCAGTGAAGATAGTGGATTTAGAAGTAAGCAGTCCTTAAAACTGTAAACCTGTTGTTCCTGCATTGTTAGGCTCCCTCTTCGTTAATCTTTAAAGGATGCTTTTGTCTAGTTCCTTGATTGGTTGTGTGTTCTAATGTTCGGATCTGTGCTATCAGCGATTGGAAGCAGAGCTGGAAGGTGCAGCCACTTCAGCCGCTTAGATGTGAGAATCTTTCTTTTCTTCAGACTTTGGAAATTGTCACCTGTCCTAAAAACTTACAGCTTGTCTTTGCTTTGGTGGCTACTGTGAGTTAATCTGAAGTATTTGTAGGTATTATAATTGTTTGACAAACAGGTTCAGCCTAATAAGAGAGAAATCAGCAGAGCAGATTAATAGCAGGGAGCCCTTTATTTAACTTGGCAAGGCTCATCACAAGCCATCAAAGCAGTCACTTTGTCAGTAGCATTGAATGAATGAATATTATAAACAAAGAGGTCGCCAAGTCTTACAGCCTAGTTTTCCTAAGAAACAGAAGTGCTTGCCAAACAGCTTTAGGACTAGAATATAGGTGTTTCATGTATTCAAGGCGTATGGGTTCATAACTACTGTTCCCTTTGGTATTAGTGAGTTTTCCGAAAATACAGGAAGGAAACAAGTTTTTAAAGAGCCCAGACATGACATGCAACCCATCTGTTTTTCTGAACAATTTCTCTAAATTAATTCCATTGCTTCCCAAGTATAGTTGATAGTAGGATGTTGAAAACGAGAGTATTTCAGAACCAGTTTTGAAAGGAGTTCCCAGTGGCCTGAGATGCAAGTATTCTGACCATAATTTTCCATTCCCAAGTGAGGTATTCACTGAAGGCCCTAGTTCAACATACGCTTTAAAAGCATGCTAGTGTTAATCTCTATTACTACAGTTTTGCCTGTGGTTAACTCTAGTAGTGTGTTCTCAATTAAACATGTTTCTGATGTGTCCTCTGCAGAAATAAAGGGCTGACTTGAGGTTAGAGTTAATTTCCTCTAAGTAGCTACTGAGCTTTGTTCAGGCTGTACCTGTCTGCATCTATTTTGCACAAGGCAAGGCAATGACTTACATCCTCCTATCAGGAATTGTTTAAGAAAACAGTTGAATCTTCCACTTGATTAATTCATAAGAGAGGAGCTGAAGGAGCTATGCAAAAAGCAGGACTGTAAAATATAGTTTTGGGGTTACTACTCTTCGTCAGCTGTTGCAGGGACAGTGAGCATTGTGAGTGTCATAGGCATCTTTAATTATATATGGCCTACTTTCTGAAATATTCATAAGAAATTGAGATATGAAGTGACAGTTCTGGTTGGAAGGTATAAAGGTTATTCCTAAGTATCAACAAGGTGATTTCCCCTAGCAGGTTCTCCATGTAGCAAAATTACTGAATTGCTGTGTTTACAGGAAAAAAATGTCAAAGCTGTTCTTTCACCCATACATCTTCTTTCACCCATGCCTTTCTTGCCATCCCACAATAACGATTAGTGTAGATATGGCTGAAAGTCCTAAGCACTTCAGGTGTAAAAAAATCCTGGCTCCTGACGAGGAGCCTGGGAGTGAAGACAGTGATTTATAGGACAACATAAGCATTGCAAAATTCAGAAGCAGGTATACTCTTCAGTTTTAGGTTTGATGGGTCCTGTGAGCCCTGCAGGACTGGTGAGCCCCGTAAACCATATGGTTAGCAAGTTGTGCGAATTCCAGTCTGAAACAAATGTAAAATCAGAACTGGTTTTAGCACTTTGTTTTTTACTGCCTGTGCTTACATTAAGATTGTGTTAGAAATAGGAACACTAAACTTTTACAGCTGGCAACAGGTGGAGGAGGATGAACAGAAGTACTGTGTTCTGGGTGTGCAAGATGCAGATTCTGGGACTTAATGGTGGTACTGGTTTAAGGACATAACTCACTTAAGTGTGGCCCAGCAGCAGTAACCCCCTACGGGCAGTCGTCAGCCATTTCTGCACGCTCAAGACTGCCGCTGGCTCGGCGTGTGTCCCCCTTCCAGCCCCTTGCTCTGCTGGTCACACATCTGTGCTGGAAGGGGAGGAAGGGTGAACCAAACAGCTGCAGTGCCATCCTAGTCCCCTCCATCTCTGGGGAGTGCCTTTCACTGAATTTCGTTTCTCATCTCTCATGCAAGCAGGGAGCAACCTCTCTGCACTACCAGCCTGCACTGCACACTAGCTGTTCAGACATGGCAGCATTTGCTTGAACCACTGCTGCCCTGTCCCCTGCTGCGTCTGCAGTTTGCTAATGTGCTTCTCTGTCCCTGACACTGGCTGAGCTATATGTGACCCTGCAGTGCTTCCTCCCTGTCTGTTCAGTTATGATGTTCACTGCAGGTGCCCTTATTCAAAGACACATTTAGCTGCAGTCATACCGAGCCTCATTTGGCCATCTTGAATGGTATTTCGAGCCAATTCATGGTCATTTTTAGGAAAAAAACCCAAACTTAAGCCTTGCTTTAACCAAATGACTTGCTTGGAAATTTACTTGCAGGATGCCTGGTGTTTGATAGTTCTACCTTGTGGCTGCTGTTGTCATACCAGAAAGTACCTTGGGGCACGTGGTACTTCGAATGGTCTTAGAGACCACTCCTTCCTCAGGGGTGACACACTGTGACCCAGCAACACCTTGATCACTTTTGGTGCCTCCTACTAATTCACATGACCCTCCTAAAAGTGGGGTAAGGCAGTAGAGCACTCTTGGCCCATGCTTGCCAACACTATATACGTGAATGGAACCACATGGTCATTGCCTTTAGCCTTCTCGTATGGGAGACAACTGCAACAAAAAAGTCATTCTGGGAAGATCCACAAACCACCCATCTCCTGATGGCCTTATTCAGGAGAGGTCGAAAGTCACTTGCAAGCATTTTTTATTAAATGTAAGATCAAAACTCAGAGGAAACAGTAGGAGCAGGATGAGCCCTGCTAGTGTTTCTAGATCCCTAGGATTGAATGGAAAAATCAGTACAATATACCCAGACATCCAGGAAAATATCTCCCCCAGCTGGGACTCCATTTGACATGAACATGGGAACAGAGTATGTCAGCCCAACAAGTGAGGGGTTTTAGTTCCAGGGTGTGCTGAGCTGTGCCCTGCCCAGCACCATCGCTCCAGCTGTGGAAATCTGGACACTGCAAAACCCTTATTTTAAAATTGTCACAAGCTGGCATTTGGAAGAGCAGCTGATTCCCAGTAAGCCTCAGCACGTGACTAGGCGAATTGCTGCTTTCTTACCCATTTGCAGCCCTTGGAGTTCTGTATGAGGTCAAATTGCTGAACTGGATGCTTCCTTCTGCACCTCCCCCAGGCCTCATTTCAGGTAAGTCCTTGCTGGCATGAAGAACTGCAGAAGCAGTCTCAGGAAAAGAGCAGTCTTGAGCATGGGCTCTGCCTGCCTCGTCCATAAGCAATGGATGCAGGATGTAAGCATTTGGTTACAGCTCTTTATTAAAGCCTGAATGATGGTGGACCATGATGGGTTTTCACTAGGCCTCTTGGGATTTTTAATTTTTTTTTTTAATAACAAAACAATAGGAAATGATTACCAGCAGTCTGGAACAGATGACAGGGACAAGCTGCTGGATCTCTAATTTGTCCTTGATCTCAGCAGTTCTCCAGGCGTCTGGTAGTGTAGCAGTCAACATATTAGGTGGTGTCTGATCAGCAAAATGTGAAGGAATGCTGGTGGTTTATCCCAAATATCATTCTTCTGCCTGCTTTATGTGGCTTTAAGTATATATGTGCATATATAGAGACGATAGTTAAAATCTTTTTTAAAAGGTGTGAATTCTCTGACTTACCAAGAACAGCCTGGAGTTCAGCCAGTTCAGAACTGTTACCAGTTCAGCCTGGAGTCTGGCTGTTTCATTTGACCAGATACATTTAAGAGGATGGAGGCTGATGTTATTTTCAGGTAAATGGGGTGCTTTGCTGTTGTTGGTACCAGGTAGTCTGACAAGGGATAAAGGCCTTTTAATTTTGTGACCATAGCTGTACTTCATAGAGAAGCTGGGATGAGTTGTGGAGCCAGAAAAGATTGTGATCCTTCTATATGCTTATTCAGTGGTGAGTGTTTAACATTTTATGCTGGTAAGTAAATCTCTCTTATGAAAAGCAAGCTTTAAAGGAAAAAGAAAGTCTGTTTGCAGCCTCAGACCTGACAGCACTTTGGTTTTCATCATTATTTTATCTGCAGGCACCATTCTCTGTAAGACATCCCAGTTTCTCTCACACCTGGCAACACATTATGCTGTCAGGAGTCTGTAGGATATGTGTGTTTTAAAAAATTATGTGAATTGAAGTTTTATGGTAAAAGCATCACGTGTTATAATTTAGATGTGTCAACCAAGGGGAAAAACATTAAAAAGAAGGAAGGAAGAAAAAATTACATCAGAGGTGAATAATTTTTATACTCGATTGTTTCACAGTAAAATGTAGTACAGCGAGTGTGCGTAATGTACCTCTTCTTGTTGACTCCCTTTGCAGAACTGTATCTGAATCATTTCCTGTTAGTGAATAAAATCAAGAGGTTTTCAGGGTTGTTTAGTCTGGGCAACTGGGAGTTGGTGTAGCTAATGTGTTCCAGGAGGTTAACCACTGTGAACTCTCTTGTCTGAGCTGTTTCCCTTTTTGGGGTGGTTTTCTGCCCATACAGTTGCCTTTCAGGTAGCAAGTTATCAGCTGTCTCGCCTGTAATGTGAAAGAAACGAATCTGTGGCAATGTAAAATCTCAAAAACATGTATTGTCTGTCTCTGCTATAGGTAGGGAGGGGGTGAAGGAGAGAGACTCTTCTACAGCAATGATTTTTACTCTCAGAATAAAGACATCCATGCTTTATGTGCAGTAGTTTTTGAATGCCTCATTTTGTATTCACGTAAAATCATGGTCACAGGCACATATTTATCTGTGATTCATATCTTTAACTCATGGGAATGGGTTTCCTCTGAGGCATTTTAATGGAAATTTTTGTTTACAGATAGAATCCAAAAATGAATAGGAATTCTAGGTGATGCCAACAATGGGGAGTAATTAATACAGACTCCTGATCTCTGTGGTGCTCTTGCTGTGGAAAACTGGGCGCAAGCGGTGTGGCTTTACGCTTTCAGAGCCATCTGGAACGGGTGATTACGTGGTTTGCATTTGGCTCCTGGTGTCAGGATCCTCAGGTCAGAGGGTTTCTTCAGCAGAGGGTTTCGATGGCATCAAGACGCTAATCATGCGCGGGATGCCTGCAGGCGATTGCTGCGGGCAGTGCTTTCTTCAGCGTTTAACCTGGGCGGTTTGGAACACCAGTGCTTCTTGTACTTTTTTTATTAGCTGCATTTGTGAGCTTTTCATTGATTTCCACCCCCCTTCTTCTTTTTTTTTTTTCTTTTAACTGCGACTGATGTATTTGTAATTAATTATTTAGTGGGCATAGTATGACATAAAAGGGAATATTGTACAAATGGTTATATTTTTCTCCTTTGTGTGGCTTTTCTCCCTGCTCTCTTGTGATTTCCCCACAGGTGATCTCATGGATGATGACAGTAACTGCTAATGGGCTTCCACTTGTCCACAGTTATAGGTGTGCTACATTTCAGTCCCTGCATAAAGAGAGAATAAATTGTCAGGTTCCTTAATGGATATTTGGAGAGTATTTTTCATGTGTAACAGAAACATGCTAATGGATAGCAAAAGCCAATTCCATTCTTGGGTTTCAGATTAATTTGTATAAAATCTCTAGGTTTAATTCAGTTCAGAATGTAGTCTTAAATCAGTAATAGAGGAAGAATGGTGAATATGGTGAATACTAGAAAGCTGATGTTCATTATAGTAATGTTTTAAAAAGAAATGCATTCTTATTTGTCATAGAGTTCACATTAACAGAATGTCTGTAAACCATGGAACTCCGTTGTAAGTACCTTACAAACTTCTGTTTGACTTTAACCAGCAATCAACCCTTTGAAGCGTTTCAAAAATGTTATGTAAACCCCTCCAGTATTTTGTGGTAGGCTATTTTATTTAGGCTCATAGTGGATCCTAGATCTGTAGAATTAAATGAAGGTGAAAGCCTCTTAAAACAATTTTTTTATTTGTATGTTTAACTACCAGGTCTTACTAGCCTGAGGGTCCAAAAGAAGCACTGACTGAATAATTTTATTTCTAACTATGTAGAAATAAATACTATGTTGACAACGGCAGTTTTTAATGGCAGAGCTTCATTCTTTATGTATGCAGGTATAAGATAAGAGTGCTTCAGTTAGCTTAACAAAAGTTAATGAAAATATGCTGACACTGATCTGTCTGTGGTGTTTACAGAAACTTTCAGTTATCTTCTCTAGTAATTTTCACCCTGTAAAGCCAGAGAGGTTATTTGATTTGCATAATATATTGGGTTTTATTGACAGTTCTTTTATGAATTTACTTTCACATTTCTCATGTAGTTTTGCATGCACCCAACAGGCAAAAGGAAACACGGGAAGTTGTGTGGCAAATGGCTGTCTCTCATCATTGCTTAGGGTGGGTGAAGATGCAAGGTGGGACCATGCTGTCCCTCACATGGGGCTGTGGTCATGCCTGTCCCTGGGACCCCTGCCATCTCTGTTTGCTTCTCCCCACTTCAGAATGTGAATTGAAAGTGGATGCCTACATCTTCAGACAGAGGCAGAATTTCATGCGAGAATTGAGCAGGTTGTCTGGGGGAAAGGGAGGAGTGAGAAGAGACTCCAAAACCGCCTGGTGCAACTACCTTATGTTGTTTCCCTCCTACAACTTCTGGTTAGGCTGGGAAAAATGAGAAATCAATAGCCTTACTTTAGCTTTGAGAACCCTACCTGAATGTTAATTAATTAGAGCTCCTCCAATACCTTCTGTTTTCTCTGAACATATCTGGACAGTAGTAAGGGAGACGTATCCTCACTCAAAATCTTGTCTGCTGTGCTGTTTCTAAAAGTTTGCTTTAGCTGCCTTATTTGGGCTCTTGAAAAAAAAGAAAACAAATTAAGAACATTTCAATTATGTGAAATGTATTTCTGAGAAAAACATTAAAATTGGTCCATTTGAATGATTAAGAAATCATCCTACCTAGTGATGGTTCTCCAAAACTAGAACACGGTGTGTTCTTTGCTGGCTGTACTGAGGGCTGTGCTCATCAGCTTTCCAGTGTTTACAGGACACATACCATTTTTTCTTGCAACTTAGACAATGAACTCCTGAAAGCCAGGTTCCTGATTTAACCTGCAAAGTCCTTTGTTAGAAGGCTGCTTGCAAAAAAGTATTATTAGTAACAACAAATAGTTGTAGTGCAGTAGTGCTGTTTTCTAGTGCTGCCAGGTCATTCAGGTGACCTCCCCTTACCTCAGTTTCTCTGGTTGTGTAGTTAACATTACTTTACCTACTCATCAAGAGGAGATTCTTTGAAGGTTCCTTCATGTTTTCTATGGTCTTGCTACTTGTGTATTGGTCTTTTTGAGAAGTCTGTATAAAAAAAGTGGGCATATGGTTCTAAATGAGCTTTTCCTCCAATAGTGTTTGGGGTTTTTTTGCTTTTTTTTTTTTTTTCTTTGTTTTTTTTTTTTTTTGTTTGCTTTGTTTTTGTTTGTTTATTTGGGTTTTTTAGTGTTGTGGGTTTTTTTCTCTAGGTAAATTTGTTCAGAAATAGGCTTAAAAAGCAGGAAAACAGCAGACATGGGTACGATAGTTTTTTTTCCTTTTATTTATGTAACCACTGCTTTCCAGAAACCTGTCATGGGATGTTTTTAGGAAGCAGTGAGGACTTCAGGTCTTCACTCTTTTGCCATGTTTATTTTCTACAGGCTCATAGAATTCCCTGGTAATAGCTACAGATTCAGGTGTGAAGTTAGGTATATTGTTGAAAATACGCGGACGGGTGTGTTCACACAGTCTCAAGGGAGCAGGCAGGCCTGCTCTGTTTGTGCTGCACAGAGCACTTCAGCAGCCAGAGTTTTGCAGCTACCTGATGACATTTTGGGTAAGGCAAATGGAATCACTTTTGCACAAACACAATGTGTGCTTCAGGTGTGCCGAGGGTTAAGGAATAAGGTGTTTTGCAAGGATACATCAACAGGATTACATCAGTAGATAGAAAACATGATTTTTCAAATGCTTATTCTTAGGTCTGTAAGAGATTTTATTTTTCAAGCCATGACATACTGTTGAGTTCCTAAGGTCTTAAAAAGGATATGAAAAGTGGAAGTGCATTGAATTCTGCCAGGTCCTACAGTTTTCCAGCTTGTTCTCTAGCCCTCTTAGTTTTCTGTTATACTTTAACATGGCTCTTATGAATCTGAGAAGTGGTGGAGCTTGAATTAGAGCTTTAAAGGCGAATAGTTTTTTTACTTTCTACTGTAAATGCTTGGCAATTTAATTATGCTAAGCACTACTCTTTGGGGACTTGTGGGTATGGTGCAGTAACCTAGGGCTAAATCCCTTTGTCACCTATGGAAAACACATGATGTTGCTAAACACTCAAGGAACTTGGTGTGTTTATATTAGCTGTACAGGGGAGCTAAGTGCTCAGCGCACTTGCAGGCAGTGGTCAGAATCAACAGACTTCCATGTGAGTCGTCACAGAAAGGTGCACTGTTGGGTTCTGGGGTGCCACAGCCTTCTGGGGATGTGACCTGACTGCAGCGCACCTCTGCCTGGGTCCAGCATTCCCACAACCTCCTATGGTGGGAATGAGCATGCCATGATTAGAGACATGCAGGAAAAGGTCTTCACGTCCCTGGGGCCTGGCTTTTTGCTCCTTGTCACCAAATTCCCAGGTAGCCAAGTAGCATCCTGGCTTGTGTCAGGTGTGGTGTGGCCAGCAGGACAACAGAAGTGGTTGGTCCCCTGTATGCTGCACTGCTGAGGCCACACCTCAAATACTGGGTTCAGTTTAGGACCCTTCACTACAAGAAAGACATTGAGGTGCTGGAATGTGTCCAGAGAAGGGTAACAGAGCTGGTGAATGGTCTGGAGCAAGAGTCTGCTGGGGAGTAGATGAGGGAGCTGGGATTGTTTGGCCCGGAGAAAAGGAGCCTCAGGAGAGACCTGTCAGTCTCTACAACCACTTGAAAAGAGGTGTAGTGAGGTGTAGTCTTTTCTCCCAAGGAACAAGTGATAGGACGAGAGGAAACAACGTCAAGTTGTGCCAGGGAAGGGTTATTTTAGATACTAGGAAAAACTTCTTCACTGGAAGGGTTGCCAGGCATTGTAACCAGGAAAGTGATTCAGTCACCCTTCCTGAAAGTGTTTAAAAAATGTGTGGATATGGCACTTGAGGACATGGATTAATGGTTAACATGGTGGTGGTGCTAGGCTGACAGTTGGACTTGATGACCTTAAATTTTCCTGTCTTAATGATTGTATGATTCAACAATCTGTCCCCTCCTGCCTGGGAAGTGACAACAGTACTTGAGCTACGTACTGGAAACTGCTACTTTGCAGTGTTAGAAGAGATGGGGTTTGTTTTCTGTTCTGCAGCAAACCATGGTAAGGACCATGGGTTTTGTTTTGTGTCGTGGCCTTTGTTAATCCTGAGGTGCAGTTTCAATTAAAAAAAAAAAAGCATATATGAGATGTCAATAGTTTCAACAGATGTTTTAAACATGGAAGTGGTGTATCAGCAGAGAGATCATAGAATCACAGAATGGTTTGGTGGAGACCTTGGAAGGGGCCTTAAAGATCATCAAGTTCCCACTTCCCTGCCATGGGTGCCAGGGACACATTCCATTAGACCAGGTTTCTCATAGACTCATTCAGCCTGGTGTTGAACACTTCTGTGTGACTACTCATTTTTACTGATCAAGGTTAATGGAGCCATGATTTTAATTCCAGGTCAGGGGTGCAGGAGGGTTTTTTTCATATTGTCATTGGGAATTGTAACCACTGTGCTACCATATGTGGAAGTCACTCAGCTGTTACTTTTATTTTGTTGACCATCTGGTCTGCTGCTGCTGGGGATCTCAAGCCTTGCAAGGGTGCATTGAGACACCTTCCATTTTAAACTGCATTGTTGAAACCTGAAGCAGTAGGATCCTTAATGAATGGTTCGTTCAAACTGCTTCAGAAATTACTGACTGGGAATGGCGTGTCTAAGTGACTGCTCTGTTAGTAGGAGCAAACGTTTACAAAGTGTTCTTTTTGGTCGTGGAAACTTGCATTGCTGCCTTAGAGAACAGGCTGGCCAGGCTTTTGTGCTCTGCAGACTGGATTAAATTGTGGAAGATTGCTCAAAGGTTACTCATTACCTTGTAATGTTACATGATGGTGGAAAATACTTTAAGGGTTAGATAAAATTGTCCTGTGGTCTTGAAGGCTGCAAGAATTGTGGAAGAAAGAAGTAAAGCAAATGAAATTTGATATAATTCATGTGTGTTTGGTGTAGAAGGCATTTTTAGTGTAAGGTGAATTGTTGTACCATTCATCTTTCCAGAGGTAAAGATGGAATTCCTATAGAAAGGATAATGTCGTTGCCAACAACATGAATATGCACTAACCCATATACTGTGATCTTTGTTAAATGAGCCTGAGGAATAGTGGGAATACTTCTGTTTAGAAGTAGATGCACTTTTCCTCATCTGTTCTGTTTTCTCTGGAAGCCACAGTTGGGCTCTGTAGCATGATGTGGTTATCAGTATCACTGTACTGCCAGGACTAGAAATTAGTCTTGTGGTGTGCTTTAAATAGGACTTAATTCAAGTTTGAGGCAAGCTGTTTGTGTTTCCTTATGGTGAGAATGTTTGTGTTTTTAAATAAATCAAAGCAAATATAAGAAAAAGTAAACTGTTTGTGTCTTTGTGCTTGGAACTGGTTTTACAAAGACTACTGTGGTTTTAGAGCAAAGCCCTGTAGAAAGCAAATGTACATTCAGCTTTCATTTCATTTAATTATCTTTTCCAACTACAGTAGGCATTATAACAGAAGGAGTACTTATCATGAAATTTATGATACAGTCAAACCTTATTGAAATGCTTTTTCTTCAGATAGAATTAAAAAAATAAAAATCACAGAAGCAGAATCTAAACATACCTCATCTGTCCAACATCTCTTGGAGGCAGGCTGTTAGAAGTAATGAGAATAGTTCTTGCAAACAGCTCGGTCTCCTTCAGGCTATTTAAAATTCCTTGGCTTTTCCTACATAGTCTTTATGTTTCGATATCCGTTACGGGATGGGATGCTTTTCTTCTCTTCACTGCCCTTGACTTGTGTGCTCGGGGTTTCTCTTCCCAGCGCACACCATGCCAATACATTCACACCATTCTTGTAGGGATCTCCATTGACAACCTCCCAGCTGTGTCATGCCGAAGCTGCCTCGACCAGACAGATTATTTACCAGAAAGACATGGGGAGCAGCTTGAGGTCTGCAGTTGTGTCTGCACTGCTGTGTGTGAGCAGCCGTGGAAAGGGGCCCGGTGCCAGCCTTGTCTCTTATCTATGTTGCTGTTCCGTGGGAGGGCACCGGTGGGAACACTGTGGGTGATGTAGCCAGAGTGTGGGGCTCCTTGCCTGCTCCAGCTGACTCTTTGTATTCCATCCATCTTAAATGGGTACCGTAAGACTTGAGTTTTAGCAGACAGAAAAGCACAGGATCCTCCCCAGAAGGATCTCTGTCTTTCCAAAAGGAAAGACAGATGGGATTTGTGATTATCTGGAGCACAAGCGAAATTGTGTTCAAACTGTCAGTGCAGAGAAACATAAACCTGCATCTCAGGTAAGTTGAGATGTTGCCATTGAGACTAATGAAACAGCACAGCTCAGAGCTACATTAAACAAAACTGTCTTGAGATACTCACCAAATCCACTGACGTGGAAATGTGTGTTAAGAGAGACGTGCCTCAGAGGCTTGCCTGCTGCAGAGGTGAGACATACAGTAAGCAGCTTCTGAGAAATAAAATTTCCAGCTCACTTGCTGCAGTCCTAATTTTCTTACCAGGATGGCAGCATGCCACACCCACACCTCAACATGGGCGGGAACAGCAGCACTGCCAATGGAGATGAGAGGAAGTGAAACTGAAGTCCCAAGACATAAAGCAAAAGCACAACAGAAATTGTGTTGTAAACTGCTGTTGTCCTGGAAATTACTGTGTAAAGGCACTGTTGTGGCAGTGCATTATGTCACTTCGTCAATAGAAGTTTATGATACAGGATCATTTGCAAACGTTGGGTTGAATCCCTGCTTAAATAGCCAGGAGCTTGGAAACACTTCGATGTGCACGTGTATTCTTCTGACCTGCATGGTGGTTGTAGAAAGCTGAAGTTTCGCTGCCATGGAGCAGCGTCATCCCCTACAGGTGTAATTTGAAGGTCAGTAAGTATGACTTTCCATCAGTTCTGCTGGCTTAAGTAATTGTGATTTCATAATGCACTGTTTTAAGATTTCTCCAAATTTAGAGGAGCATTTTCTTGCAAAAAGGAACACGGACTGTGATCTTGTGGTGCACTGGTGACAATAAAGACAAATCTTTCATTGCTGGGGACTTTCTGTACTGGGACTGCACTTCTGTTACAGGTAGTCCCAGGCTTCACCTTTTACATATGCCACCTGTGAGGAGGGAAAGAAAAGAGCAAGCAACTGTGATGTCTTCAACCAGAAAGCTATTAAAGAAGCACCATTACAATAACAAGCCCACCATTATGTAGTAAAGCAGGCATCACACTTCTCTTTTGCCCAGTATACTTGTTTCTCAGTTTCTTCTGTCTGTTCCCATGTCACACTGCGTGAGAGATGTCACGGCATCGGCTTTAGACTCACCAGGTTAGGGCTCACCTTCACTCCTTTCCTGTGTTATAAATCTCATTTCTATGGGGATTCACTTTTTTTTGTTTTAACTGCTGGCACTTTAGAACCATTTGACAGGAATATTTGTGAGATAAATGTTCCTCCTGCAGATAAGGATAAATGTAGGTGTGTTACGGAAATAACTAATAGTGAACACTGTAAAACAGCGGGGAAGGAGTGAGGACAGATGGGTTTGTTTTTCCTTAGGGAATCTAAAATAAACTTGATCTGTCTTCTTTAAATCCTTACACTCAGTTGACAAAAATATAGGAAGTGATGTTTATTCATGTAATAAAAATATCTTTAAAAACAGTTTACATGGGCTAAGGAAATTTGGCAGGTCAGGGATTTATTTATGTATGTATGTATGTAACTGGGTTTAAGGGAGGGCTGTTACTTTACTGTACTCTCTCTGATAGTAGCATAATCTGTTTTATTTTCATAGATGAATCCAAAATCTGTATTTGGCATTCTGTGTTTTCTGCAAAGGATATTTCTCTCTCAATTTAGGTCAGAGATTTTCAAAGGCATGTATAGCAGCTAAGCATTTAATTTGCACTCATGTTAACAGAATTTGACCAGTTTCTTCTTTCTTGCTTTTTGGCATTTTTCATGTCACAGTTTTTATTTCAATTGCATCTCCTTAGTATAAAGGTATAGGCAAAAGAGGCATGTGTCTGCCAGCTCTACAGCTTCTTGTACTCTTGATAGATTATTGCTTTTTACATTGCTGTGCCTTTTTTGGGGGGGTTGTCTTGTTTTGTTTTTTGTTATTTGTCACATTTCTGGATGCCCAGTAAGTAGGGTGAGCAGTAGCCCAGACTGGAAAACTGGAAATCCAACAACCCAGACCCAACAGCTGCTGGGCGCTGGCTGCCAGTCTGAGAGGCTCTAGACACATCATGCTCTCTGCATCTGCAGGATGAATTGCTTCTGACTCACATGATAAATCAGACGTGTGCAATGCATGGCAGAGCTGTTGTGCATGTGTGGATCAGATACACAGAATACCAAAGACATTGCCATGATTTTGAATTTATGGTAGAACACAGACCAGCTATCACCTAAGTCTTCCTTGCTTTCTTTAGGATAGATTTTTCTTGTACAGGTGTAAGAGTTCATATCTAAAATATGAAGCCATAAAAGCCTACATTGTAGTTAAGTTCCTTAATCACACTTTACCTTTAAGTGTGCTACTTGCAGAGATACCAAATTACTCACTCTGTTTTTATTTTCCTTTTTTTTTCTTTTTTTTTTTTTTGGCTGTTTTAGTTTAAAAAAATAATTTCTGTAGTTGTCCAGATTTTGCTTAGCCATCATGCCTGTCAGCAGTGTGGTGATCAGCGCTGTGCCCTGCCTGAGGGAGTGTTCCTTTGGATGTACAACTTCGTCAGTGTGGAACACATTCTGGGCAGGATGCGAGCTCCCAGCCCCAGGGCCACGGCAGATGTCTCAATTGCTTTGGACTGAAATTGGTTCATTATTGCCAGTGTCCTATTTAGACCAGCTAGAAATAAGCAGTAAAAGAGTAAATTGCTTGAACTCCGTTGCAGTGAGGGTAAGTGAATTTTTACAAACATTGGTGTTAGTAATGCATTGTTTAATAATTAATAAATTTGATGCACAAATAGACATTGCATGGCTATAACTGATTAAATGCTTTTCACATGTGCTTGCTTTATGTGACAAAACACTCAGTTAGCTGCCCCAGTGATGTGTCATTGTTACTAACATGCGGATCATATATCAGCATATGGGAAAACACAAAGTATTTTCAGTGAGAACCAAAGCTTCTCATCTAACCAGATACTGTACCTGTGTATTTATGGTGCAGTTTTTTCAGTGGTTATTCCATAAAGGACATGTAATAATCTCTCAGACGAAATTTGTAAATCAGTTCGCTGCAAATATATCTGTGATGTCTTCAAAAATGGTAAAAAGAAAAGCCAAGAATTCAACAGGCAATGCTGTTTGCCCTTAAACACATTTAGGAAAAAGGAAAATAGATGCATTTAACAGCATGGTACGCAAAGATTTGCATAAACATATACAGGTACTTCCTGCAGTTAACACTGGCTCTTGCTAGAGCGTGAGGGGCACAGTGCAGAGGAGCTGCATGGTTGCACTTGCTTCCAGCAGCCAAGTCCCCTCACTGCAGACCAGGTTTGCTGCGTGGTTGGTCTCTGGTGGCTTCTGACATGCTGAGCACCACTTGTACATCACAGAGGGTTTGAGAGGAAACTCCTGTTCCTATCCATTGAATGAACTGAGTATCCAACAGCCTTTCTGTGAGGCCAGTGCAGTAACCTGGGTCATTGTCCTCTTCTATGTGTGAGACTGGGACAGCCCACCTGAGGCTGGACTTCTTGTCATACCAGCATCATTCACGGAGTCCATCCCAGGGAGGACAGCACTTGCTTTGACTTACATCCACAAAATGGTAGTGCCCACCCTGGAACCAGTCACTAGGCACATTCTGCCCTTCCTTCTGTCCTTCCTTGGAAACCTGCCTGCAGTCTTGCCTGCCGCCTCAGGGATGCTTGGGCAGATCTCCTGGAGTGGTCAAACTTCAAGAAAACCTTTTTCATTCATTGCAGAAGACTACTAGATTCCTTTTCCAGTGGGTGAGATGGAAATGATACAAAAATAACCCTGTCACATCATATTCCTGTATTTCTGCTTCAAATTGAACACAAAATAAAGGGTTAACAGTGAAGAAGGCTATGGTTGCTTTTGGAAATCCAGCTAACTAACAAAGATGCAAACTGCATTTGCTTACATTATTGTTTAATATACAAAGGTTCAGTTCTCTGTGTCCTTAGCCTGAAACCCAATAATAGTCTAAATCTGATTTGAACTGAACATGTTGTCTCCAGTTTATTTGTCCATTAAAGTTTACTGATAAATTGATCTTTCTGTAATGGTTTTAGTGTAAGAAATAGCCTATAAATCACTATTCTAATGGAAACAAATACAATATTGATGCAAGCAAAGCAATGGAAGATAATTATCACGATTTATTAATAAACCAAAACAAACAAGTATCTGGCGTACTATCCAAGAAACTTGATTTCTTTTGTTTAATCAGATGTTGTAAATATGTTTTCATCATTGTTTTATAATGAGGTTTTGTATTTCTGAAATAGTTTTCCCTTTGATGTAGTCATCAAACTAGCCAATATACAGATTTGACTCCTATGCTGCCTTTTTCGTTTTTGTGTCCAAGTACAGAAGATTACATCACTTTTTTAAGATACATTTGCATCAAAAGTAACAGGGTGTCTGGCTTGGAGCAGACTGTACTGGGCAAGTGAGGGACCCTCCCTGTCCATCATCTCAGCAAGTCCCCCCTCAGAGCTGCCTTGGAGGTGAGGGTGGCTCCCCAGCCAGAGTGAGCCCAGGGACAGCAAAAGGAGCAGGACTATGTAAAAGAGTGAGTGAGACCCTATAAGGCACTTTTTGTCTTCCTGCCCTGTGGGGTTTCAGTGCCTTAACTGAGTTTCTTGCATACATTTGAACCTCACATTTATATAATGTGTGGGATAGCAAAGCCCTTATTATAAAGGGCAACATAAGTCAATGGGTTTTGTTTCTGTCATGTCAGTGCTTGTACTTCAGATTCCAGCTCCACTATTTAGTTTTACAAATGCTTTACAGCTACCACCTTGTTCTCTGGAAGTATCAAGAATTTTCTCATGATTCCTCATGTCACCCAAAGTGTACTAGAAAGGCTTGTCCTCTCTCAGAAACAGGCATGAGTGTGAAAATCACACTTGCTTGCCTATGTCTGAACACTTTGATGATAATTTTAATTTGCTGTTTTCTGAAATAGCCCCTTTATGTTCCTTGTAAAAAAACCCTGATAATAGCTTTTTGAGGAAGCCTGCATAACCAAAGAAAAAGTTGTTTAATATTTTCCATCTTAGCACAATAGCAGTTGAATTAATCTGTTTTCAATCTTTATGGAAGTTACTCAGAATTGCTGTTGTTAAATGCAATTCAAAACTCCTATTTGTCTTGACTGCATAGCCACCAGTGTTGTACTTTGACCTAGCCTAGCCTGTACTTTAGCCTAGACTGGTGTGTTGTAGTACACAAATGATTAAAAAATAGGGTTTATACCCACAGCCACACATAAATGTGCACAGAAATCAGAGAAAAAAAGTCAAGCCCTATTTCTTCTGCATCAAACTACATAGCATCCCTCATTAACTGAAATTGCTGTTTTTCTCCTGTTTCTGCTTTTCTTGAAACACCTTTTCTGAGCTCATGTAGCTCTCAGCCTCTCATTTACAGATGTATTGTGTGTGTGGAAAAAGGGAGATAGGAACTTACACTGCTAAACCTAAAAGAAGCTATTAAAGCCTGAAAGAAGAAATTACTTTAGAAGAGGATAGGATCCTTAAGTTTCCACCACTGCCATAAGTGAATTAAGAAGATGATGCTTAAAAGTCACGAAAGCAGATTGCAAAATGTCCAAAGAAAGCAAACCAGGGCAGTCAGCGTGGGTCTGGAGCTGGTGTCCGTTCCAGTTCCCGTCCGTTCCAGTTCCCACCAGCAGCTGTCTCCGCTGGGTGGTGGTGCTTACAGGGACACTGGAGCTGGAGTGATGACCAGTACTGCACACTGGCACAACCCTCGACCCCAGATATACATGCCTCTGGCCTGTCATTCCCACTAGCTGGGTGGGTTGCAGGTTTAGGTTTCAAGGCTGCTAAAATGCCTAGGAAAAATAAAAAAGAAGCCACTCCCACTTTTCCCTTTCTTCCCCCAGCTTCATATGGTCTGTAATATCCCTCTGGTCAGGTGGGGTCAGCTGTCCTTGCTGTGTCTCCTCCCAAATCCTTCTGCACCCTCAGCCCCCTCACTGGTGGAGTGGGGCGAGTGGCAGAACAGATCTTGACTCTGCATAAGCCCTGCTCATCGATAGCTAAAACATCCCTGAGTTATCAACGTCGTTTCCAGCACAAATCCAAAAAATGAATTCTATCCCCACCAAAAACCAGCACAGGGTGGTTATGGGTTTTAATACTGTGACACAAAACCAATAGTTTGTTTTCTTAAGACACTCTAGAAGGGAGTTTGAATATTTGGATACCTAGGAAAGGGCATCTCCTTGCTTTATTTACCTCCATTTTTGGAGTGAAGTTCTTTTAATTTTTTATTAGTGTAGGACTTCTCATTTCCAAACTCAGCAGGTCTTTAACAGTGTTTGGTTACGCTACAAGACCTACATTTCTGATTTACAGCTGTTTTTTTCAGTGACATTAATACATCAACAGGGTGTAGCAAAGCTATCTGGCAAGGGTGAGACGCTATCTTTGTACCCCCTGCTCTCGTATTGCAAAGTTTATGATGCCTGTTGTAAGTCCCTTGAAAACTAAAAGCTTTTGAGAAATGTTGAGATGTCTGTTCCTTTCTTTTGTACCCTGCACACAAATCACCCACCCTAAGATAAAACTGGAGTCTAAGGAGTCATAATTTAATCTTCTCTTGAGATGGCAATCTGCTTCAGCAAGTCCTTCAAATGTCTCTTGCAGGAGCCTGCTGACCTTCTCTGAATGACATATTAAAGAACAATAGAGCCAGTGATGATGCATCTGGAGCTGCTGCAACTTTGAGGTCAATTAATTGTCACTTAGGATGATATATCTGAATTCACCATTAGTTTCTCAGCCTTCAAGGGGCTGGGGGCAGGCATGCTTGCCTTGTACACGGCTTAAAGGCCTTGATGTCCTTGATGCTGAAGCAAAGACGAAGGGCAGTATCACACAGTCAGCTTTATAGAGTCTCCCGTTGATTTCAAGGAACTTTATGCTTCTTTCCTGATGGTGAGAGATGTGTGAGAGCCTGCACATGGTGCTGTGTGGGCAAGCAGCAGTCTGGTGTCCTGACCATTTAGCCAGGTGATGGGCTGCAAGCTAATAATTCAGGATCCAACTGAAGATGGGCATTTGCCCCCTGTTTTCCTTAGCAAGTGTTTAGAAACTCAAAAAGCAAATACACGGCCCAGTCTGAACAAATAACATTGTTCTCAAGGATTTCTCAATGCTGGTTAATGCCTAAAGATGGTTGAAAAGCTCTTCTTGGAGACACAGGCTCATATATAAGTAAGCTGGGGGGTTGGTGATTTTTTCCCCATAAGAAAAGTACAATTTATTAGGTCCACAGAGCAAGTGTGTGAGCCTGCACTGTCTCATAACTTATCTCCCTGGACTGTTTCTGGGTTCTGTCTCTAGACAGATAGTGGCCACTCCATATGTACTGTTCTCTTCCCAAGCTGCCTGACTTACCCAGCTGGCTTCCTCTGAGAAGAGTTTAAGCATGGCTTGGGTACAGGTCCCCAAGGCTGTTGCCTGCTGGGCGCTGTACACTTCGGGTCTGGCTCCCTCGTGTCTGTGCTGTGCCATCACCTTTCCCTGCAGCTCTTGAAGCCTGCCATGAGCTCAGGTCCAGGCTGAGCCTTGCTGACTTTCCTGGTAAATGCAGCAGAAGAAAAGTAGATATTACTGTGATTTTGGAACCTCCTGTGCAGGAACTGGAGTTGCGAGGATGAGATGCAGCATCCAGTCAGCTGTGTCCTCCAAAGGTTTATCCATCTGACTACTTGATGTGCGGAAGGAGCCTGAAAGAAGTTTTCGTTTTACTCGCCTGTTTAATTTCTACGCAGTGCTGGAGCATTGATTTTGGAGTAACAGCTCTGGCAGTTTCACCAACTACTTAGAGCTTTTCTTCAGAGGGTATATTTAATTACATCAGGTTTTTAACTGCTGTATTTTCAATACGTCTAATGTCTTAATATCACAGTGTGTATATATTGAAGAAGAAAAAAGACCAAGTTCTATGGGGTGCAGAAAAATGGAGAAGGATCTAGGAACCATCTGCTTGTTGTAAGTCAATCAGTTATTTTTAACATTATTTTGGAGTAGATGTTGAATATCTAGTACTGAAGGGGATTGCAGTGGTGATTCACCGAAATATGACTTACAGTAGACATTGCAGAGGACTTCACAGTTCATTGTCCATGGTGTCTCTGCAGTGGTGGCAGAGACTGCAGCTTGTGGCAGCTCCAAGAGGCTGCTGGGGATCAGCAGCATCAGACCAGCCATCCCTTGAGGTTTCCTCTCCTTGCTGCCTTAGCAAAAGCCAGCAGCTCAGGCAGCTTTCTCTGACACAGAAATACTTCCAGGCTTCAAAATTACCACTAACAGTTTGTTGTCACATATTTGTCTCATCTGCTGCTACAGCCTTCAGAGGTGAGTTAGACAGGGGAGAGCCAGAAAACAAAACATTTGCTTCACTAGCTAGTGAGCAAATGGCTCATGGTGGAGCTGTGCCAGATACATCTAT
This sequence comes from Tichodroma muraria, assembly GCA_013390105.1. Classification (NCBI taxonomy): domain Eukaryota; kingdom Metazoa; phylum Chordata; class Aves; order Passeriformes; family Sittidae; genus Tichodroma; species Tichodroma muraria. The sequence goes on from WAAG01074522.1 coordinate 52,430, forward strand.
TTTTTTCTACCCCCAGAAGTGCTGAGGCTGCTCAGTTACCCTCCAGGTCAGGAAGAGAAAAACTGGCTTAAGGACAACCGCCACTGATCCCTTGTCACCACAGGGAGGGCTGTGACACCAGGGATGCCACCCATCAGGCAGGAGGTCATGCTTGTGTCCCACAGCCAAAACCAGGTAACTGTCTCTGACTGTGAGACCTGTTCTGGTTGTCCAATGGAACAGGCAGTGGATGGTGATTTTGTCAATATTGATGCAAAATGATATTTTGAGACATTTGGCAAGAGCTAAGTGCCACTTGTGAAGGGTGTATCAAAATGAAAGATGAGAAAACTTTGTTTTTTTATTTTTTAAAAAAGTGGTGAAACAGAGCAGTTGGAGTTCTCTAAAATATTTTGCAATGTAACACATAGCAAATATTTGCCAGATTATTTTTTAAATTCAAGTGGAAGTTGTGAATCCTTCTAATGATTCTGAAGCTGCATGTTTGACAAATAAAACCTTCATCCAAAAACTTCACTTGACCATCTTGTTAGCACTGTAGTATGTTTGCACTGCTAAAAAAATCATCCCACTCACTAATCCTGATGCTTGCACTCTGCCATTTTCTAAAGTGGCAGCTCAGTTTGAGAGGGGAGCAGAAGTGAAGATAGTTTAAGTTAAGCCTGCGGCAAGGACAGAGCTGCACAAAACCAAATCCAGGCTAGAGGTCTGCAAAAATTTGCTGTCCTACTGGCTTGTTATTCTCCAGAAGTACTTAGTGCGTCTGAATCTGCTTGCTGAACCATTTTGGCTAGATATAAAACAAAAGTAATAATTTTGCATTGGTTGAAACATTTCATTTTGACATTTTCAAAACAAGATCAAGTTAAATTCTTGTTTTGAAAATGCCATTCCAGTTGAATTAATGTGAGCTTAAACTGAAGCGAAGTCCATCCCCCCAGATAAATTTCTGTAACTGGAAGTTACACCCATCCTTTGTCCCTGGCTGGGGAATCTAAAGGGTTATAGTTGTCTTGGTGGGACATCTGATGACAGCTCATCCCTCCCTGGTGTGGTCATGCTGCTGTTGCCACAACCGCTCCTTATTGATGGGGACAGGTGGGGCAGGTGTCATTTGTGGGCCCTGGGGAAGGGTCAGACAAACCCCAAGCCAGTAGCTGGAGCAGAGTCCGTGGTTTCAGCCAGCATACTTATGCAAAGGGAGCTTTGAGGAAACAGAAGTGTTGAGAGTGCCCAGACAACCTGGACAAGTCTCTGTAGGTAGTGGTGTCACCCAGGTGCTCAAGAGGAATAGGTTTGAAGAGGTTCCACCACAAAAGGTGCCCTCAGGAGAAGTTCTGACTTAGAAGCACCCTTGTCTCCCTGGAGCCAGACTGGGCAGTGGGGAGCTGCATCTGGCGGTGTCTTCCAGCATTTTGCAGCTTTTTTTTCCTGTGTCTTATTGTAGCCCTACTGCTGCTGCAGCATTCAAAGTTGAAACAAACCCACCAGCCTCCCAAGCCCTGTCCCTGGGTACTCCTGCCTTTCCCAGGGAGCTGGGTGACTCTCTCCAGGTGTGATCATATCCATTTAATCACATGTTAAGAAGCCCATCATCCTTCCCTCATGTCATTCTTTCTGCAGATGCTTCTCTATGCTTTTCCATAGTGGTTTCAGCCAGGCCACAGAACAACAAGGGTCAAAAAATGTAGCTGTTCTCACTCAAAATTTTCCATTTTTGAGTAGTAGGAGCATTTAAAATTCATATGCAAGCAGACATGATATGGGAAAGCTTTTTTTATGCCAGACCGAACTGAAATTTTTGTGGTGTTTGCCCAAACACGATCATAATTCAAGGAAACAGATGGGACCTGTACTGACTGCAGGAGTCTCTCCAGCCACTGCTGCCAGCCACTGACCAGTCTCCCTTTGCCCTCAGCCTGCTAAACAGGTACAAGTTCTGTTGCAACTATGCCAGCAAACCTTTGCATTGGAATTAAGAAAATTTTCTAAGGAGCTTAACAAATTTTCCCCCAGTCTCTGTGTTAGGAATAATGGGAATACCATGGTAACAGCTTTCCCTTGCAAGAAAGAAGTGGTATTTTGATGGGGGCTGCTATAGAAGATGGAAACAAAACTGATGCAAATGCTGTGATTTTGAAATGAACTTAGTAAATTATAGATAAATCTTCTCTGGAATGCATTATATAGTTATCTCTCTTCGACATATTTTATCCTTTTATAGATTTTTATAAAAAGAATTAAAAAAATCAGGATACATGGGGCAAATAAAATAAGAAAAGCAATAATAAAAATAATAGTTGATAGTTTTCATCTACAGAAGGGCAAGATTTAAGGATTCTGCAAAAGACACTTAGATTGTTAAAAAGAAATGAAGAACAACCCAACCTTACTGTAATCCCTAGCTATTGTAAATCTCTTGCAGTTTGAGAAAATAGATGTCAAATTCTCTTCACAGATAAGAAAAGCTTATTTGAAAACAAAGAATACAGACAAATCATGGACATTAAAGGTTTTTAATTATTCTGGTACCAACTAAAGAAAATAACTGAGAAAAAAATAAAGGAGGTTTATTTTCTGTAGAAATAGTGAAGAATCGTTTTCCTACATAATTTGAATAAAAATCCTGCAGAGGCTAGTGAAGATATCATTGAAGGAAGTAACAAAGCTCCAGTTACTAATGGTTCCTCACTGTTCTGGCACAAACTTCTCATTCTCATTCAGGGCTACTGAGGTCTTTTACCATCTGTAATTCTTCTCTCACAGTAGTGGGCTTAGGACTATCTACTTTGCAGTTGGAAGGACTGAAGAGTGGAGACGTTGTCATTGGATTTCATGGTGACAGTTCTAGAGGGTATATGAAGTCAGGGTCATGAAGCTGTGTTCAGTTTTGATAAAAGTGCCAAATGCATGATCTTCATAATGTATAAAAAGGGAAGGGATGCAGATGTTTTCATCCTCAAAATCTTTGTGAGTAATGGAGTATATTAAGAGAATAGTTGTTTAGGATTTTTTATCACTTTCATACCTGATGAACTGAGGCACAGACAGGCTTTCACAAAACCTGAAAGTTGCCCTGCTGTGCTAACCAATGAATTCTCCGCAGAGAAAAGGATTTTACAATTGCTTTGTAAGGGCTGGTATTGTTAAAAGTTCAGTGTTAGCGACCAAGAAGTACTACAAGAGGTCAGATAAGAAAAGCAATGCAGTCTGGAGTTGTTACAGGACTCCTGATAAGCAGCAAGGAACAACGTCTTCCAAGAAGTATGAAAAAGGATGCTAGGAGTTACTAGGTGGACAATGTGCTTTGAAGTACTGAATGTCTGTCTTGTTGGCAGACCAAACAAAGGAGTCTTTTATCTCTCAGACCCACTGGACTAACATAGAAGAAAGCCAGGGACTAATCTTTAGCCCTGAGGCCAAGTCATAGATTGGTTTGCACCCGTATTGCTTATGGTGAGCTCTATTGAGAGCGCACCCAATGCATCCAGCCCACATAGAACTTCAGCATGAATCTCCTTCGGGCCCCATGGTGGTGTTCTAGTAGCCCTGAGGTATAAGCATGCTGGGTTTTATGTTTTCCTTTTCCATTTGGAGTTTTTTCTTTTCTGTTGGAGCGATGGTTTTATTTCATGAAGCTGAAGATGGATGTTGTGTGACCTGGGGCATGGCATGAGGCTGTAAGACCCAAACTGTGCATACAAAACCTGTTGGGATAACATTACAAAGCTGCATGGAGCATAGGCAGCTATACCTGTTGTTTTCTCCATGCTTTTGGGGAGCACTCCCCAGAGCAAGTTATTCCCAGAAGGGTGCTGAGGTATTGGCTCAGGAAGAGATGACTGGAGCAAACAAAGCCAGAACCAGACAGAGCAAAAAGTAAGCGCTGGGGATGATCAAGGCTCTCATGACTGATGTCACTTTAAGTTTAGCCAGAAAAAGGGGAATAGATTGTAAATAGTTAAACATACATGATCAGGAAAGAACAGCTATTTTCATCAGTTAATTTGCTTTTGTATTCACAGAAGGAGTAAAGAAATGCTTCTCATAGAAGAGGCTGGGACCACTCAGTGCTGGAAGCATCTGATAGGAGCTGGGGATGACCAGTGCCACACCAGCCCCAGACGCAAGCCTCAGAGCCAAGCCCCAGCTAGTTTTGCAGGGAAAGAGTGGGGCTGCCATCACCCCAGGGCTGAGTACATCTCCCAGCTTGAGACCTGTGAAAACACATGTGAGCACATGAGCCTTGGACAGGCAGCACATGGGTGCAGGGGGGGCACCCTGGGGGTGTGAGCGGGAGGCAGAGTCAGCCCAGTCAACCAACACATGCCCTTGCCACCGTCTCACCCTCAGCCTGCATTTACACCTGCTTTGGGAAAGGCAATTGATAGAAATGGCTGTTGGGTGCCTGACATGAGTTATTCCTGTGGGCTACTTCCCGACAACTTGGAAAACATCCCTGCTGCAGGCGGGCAAGTGGTCGCTGGGCCAACACAGCCAACTGGACTCTCTGCCTTCTTCACAGTGCCCAAGCCAGGCTCTGAGGATTAACAGATTGCAAGATACTAGAAATAAAATTTCTCATGGAATGCCAATTATTTGTGCATTCCTATGCAGCTCTTAAATTTATACTTGCCCTGGTTTGTTATGGCTGCAATGCAATGAGAAGGTGCAATGTCCAACAACGCAATGAGAAGGTGCAATGTCCAACAATTTTCTTTCTTATTTGCTTCATGTACAGTGCTGTGAGCTTCATGGCAGAGCTAACAGAAAAACAAAAGCCAGAAATAAAGCAAATCCACTACCTTAAGAATTAAAAAAATCCCAAACAAACAAAAAAAATGCCACATTGATAAATTGTTATAAACAGCTTTAAAGCAGATTTCTAGTGGGCAGATGGTAAGAGACAGTTTTTGTCACTCAGAATGGTAGTGGTTAATTGAACACAAAAGATAAGAAAATAACAGATGCATTTATCAGTTAATTTGCTTTTCTATTCAAAGACAAGAAAAATTATAGTGACTTTAAGTAGGAGTTGTATCCCTGTTACAATAGGAAAGGGCTTATTTGGAAGACAGCAAGAATAGAAGGAGGTATTAAAGATGTCTCTTAAGTGGATGACAGAAAGCAATAACTGGCTACATCTGCTGAAGTTTTCCATTTTTGTTGTTCTATCATGAAAAGTCAAATCCGTGTTTATGCAAGAGGATGAAATGTATTTGTTAATTATGTCTGAATAAGATAACAAACTGTGATCTCAAAGCCATCTGTAAATGTAAAACCAGGTGGCTGAACAGCAGAATGAAGATCACAAATAGCGGATCATAAAAATTTGGGGTGTAAAAACCACTTGTATGTCTGGTCTGTTTATGAAAGAAATGCAGTAAAGAGTTTCTATATTTGTAGGCTTTACCTTAAGAACAGAATTTCTCAGGATTCCCTTTTGCTCTTTGGCCCTTCTTTTTATCTAGAAAATTAAGTTTTTTGCAGGCTGCACTGTGAGCGAATTCTCCCTGAGGTGACCTTTCTTCAGTATAGCCAGGTATGTTATTACCCCCATGTGATCTCCCGTGCTTCGCCAAAGATAACACTTGAGCCCCTTCGTGGGACATTCCTGTGGCTCCTCTCCGCAATTAGTGTCACATACGCGTGAGCGTGGCAGGTGATGAGACCTTCACACAACCAGTTGTGAGGCTCATGAAAAATGGTGCTTTGTATTTCTCTGGTTTCTTCCTCTGACCTAGATTTTAGGATTTACTCCCCCTCCCGCTTTGGTTTGGGTTTGTTTTACTTATTCCTGGAAACCTGCTGCGATGATCTGAGCTACGAAGGAATGCTTGTCCTCCCAAATCTGAAGTCAAAACCCATTTTCTGCACTGAGTGAGTTTTCTCAGTGTTTACCTGTCTCTCTTCATAAAGACAACAAAATTAACTAATTGAGATGAGACTTTATACACCATAACCTTTCATAATACAGAATGAATTCTCTTCTGTAACAAGTGGGCAAATCACATAGAATGGGAAGAAGTATTTAAAGACGTGGAAAAGACTGCTTTTCAGGAGCAAAACAATTGTGTAATTTTTTTTATATTAAGTACAGATTCACATTTTTTAGAAAACCATAAATCTCGCCCCTAGATATTTGTAGTAAGTGAGGGCCATTTCCATACACTTGCCAAACTTGCATTCAGTTGATACGTGTTTAAGACATGAATATGTGAAGTATAAGAATGCAACGAACGTAAGTACATATGTGTTTCCTTTGTGAATATGATGAACAGATCTGTTAAAGATCTGTTACCTTTGTTACATGAAGTATGTTACTGCAAACCTTTCCTCAGGGTTATTACTTTAACTAGTAAACAAACAGGTAAAGCTAGTTAAAATTAGGTTGCAGTTAGTTAGAGCAGAATAAGAAGTCAGTATCATATAATTGAACTTCTTGGGTTTGCAAACAAAAAAGTGTCCCTCTGCAGCATTTTAACACATGCTTTGGAAAATAATCTGTCTTCATGAGTGCTGAGAGGCAGCGATATCCAGACATAACTTGCAAGAATCTTGCTCTGTATTGCAAGCATCTGCAAAGCTTATATTATTGCAGCCCCTCCCTGAAATGAGGAGACGTTTAACATTGCCATGGTTAATGTTAAATAAACAGTGCTGGAAAGCAGCTTTTAGAGTGAGCTCTGGAGTTTGATATGGAGGAGTTGTTACTCTGTAGGAAACTTCAGGTTGTTTCTAACACAGCATTCACTGTACCCTTAACCACAGTGGGAGCTTGTACCACTGGATCATGTACATGGCTTTAGCTCTGTGTCAGAAGTAATCAGAAAATTGGAGCTAATTGCATCATCATGAGAAAAGGTTACAGGAAAAGCATGAAGGTTTGAGATGGAGTAAAACCTGAAACTTTGAAGGGATTTGATTTTTGCCTCAAAAGTCTAGCCTTTCCAACATTTATTATCATAGTTTCTTGGAGTTATATAAGGTGTTTTCCCTTCTGAAATGCATGAATTAATTGATCAACCCAAATTTCAGTTTAATTAAGCTTTCACTTGTGACTTAGTCTTTGATGTGTGTAAATAAATTCTGTATAACATCAGCTTTTTTTCATGCTGATTTTGAAGTCCTTTAAAAGTGAGATGGGGATGCCTCTAATTGAGGCATTGCCTCTGTATCTCCAAAGTATCGTGCCTCCTAATTATTTATTCCTTCCCTCTAGAGAACTATCAAAGTGATATTCTGAAAATCTGAAATTCTGAATTTTTCGGAAAACACGCTTTCTAAAAAAATGTTGGAAAGCTATTTGCAAGATTTCTTAAGCAATCAGAGCCCTTTAGGATGATTTCTGAATTGGCCGTTACAGTACATGGCACGCACAATGAAGTTAAATTGTCATTATTAAAAATTAGCAAGTAAAAATGAGGCAGAAGCATCTATGTGGAGTGTCTCATTGCTGCAGATTCAGAATCTGAAATGCCTGTCACATCTGCAGCTCATTATGACCCGAAATGGGAGAGCGCCTGGTACATCTGCGAGAACAATGCCTGGTGACTGCTGGCGCAAGTGGACGTAGCTGGTGCGGGGTGTGCAGGGTGCCAGCAAGTCTTTATCCTCGATGTCACGTCCCACATTGCCTCCTGACAGCTGGCACAGGAGGTCATCATCGCCTTTGCAGCACTTTGTCTCCATTTGTATTAAAAGCACTGAGAAGCCTCATTATTTTTGAGGAGGGCATTTTCACGGGCGGCTGGTTGTTGCCCACGCGCTGCCTGTGGGACCAGGGTCTCGTTTTCCACGCTTGTGGCCAGCAGCTCCGTAGCTGTCTGCAGCAGGGAGGCATGGGCACAAGGCCAGGGAGCATCTAGCATTGATAGTGTGCAGTGGGTTGGTGGGACCCTTTCTCTGGGTCTTCATTCCAGTGTCACAGACGTGGTGGGTTTTTTTTAGCATCCACCAGTATGGGTGATGGTCTTCATTCCGTGTGGGTGGTGGGGCTTGGAGGGATTTGAATAGTCAAACTCAGTGGAAAGTTCACAGGAACAGAAAGAGGTACATCTTACTCATACAAACACATGTGCCCCTCTCCTTCTGTTTTCAGCTCTGAAGCAAAGAAAAATTATGAAGATCTTGGGTTTAGTACCCACAAAAATTGTATTTTCCCCAGCCTTGTTTTCAGGAATAGAAGAATCATTTTAACAGGCATGTCCACTAAACCAAAGCAAAGTGCTCCCTTGGTATAAGCCAAACACCTGGCAGGGGCACTGAAAGCCTGTCAGTTTAAGTTTGGCAAAGCACTAAGCAACTGAGAGCGGGTGGGAGGCAGCACCTGGCTGCTTTTCCCAGGAATGACTTGTGCCAGACCCGGTCCACAAACCTCCTGCAGCCGAGGTGATGCTTGCGAGACAAGCAGCACTGTTGTGAAAGTTTCCGCTTCCCTGGGTCACGAACCCCAGACTTTGCTTCTCTTCCCTGTAGTGTGCCACATGTAAAAGGCTGCCTACAGGACATAGGTATTTACCTCAACCTGTTGCTCACCAGAGAAATTTAGGACTCAGCAGTAGAGGTGGACTCAAACTGAGCTCACCTCCATTCATCCGTGCACATGTAAACAGGAAAAAAACGGCTAAATGGAACAAAAAATCCCGCCCAGCTTAGCTTGGCAGAGTTTGCCTGAGCATGTGTAGGGAAGTGGAGGTGGAGGAGAGGATAGGGGGGTTGTTTTGCAGGGATGGTGCTGGGCAGAAAGCAGGCAGCCGTGTTTGCAGCAGCTCACTGTAGTGAGCACAGTGCACGCAATTACTGAAGTAAGAGATGTCAGTGAACAAATGCATTTGGCAAACTATTTGTGCTTAATGTATGCTGATTGGTGAAGTCTCCGGTGCTTTTCTTTGTCCCTTGGGAAAAAGGATGGGGGGAAGTGAGAAAGTGTCCAGTTGCCATGGCAACAGAGCAGGGCTGAGGAGAGATGAGACTTATCATATTTTCATTTTAGATGCTCTGTATAAAATTATGTAGGTAATTACACATATACTGATTTGCCATGTGGCAGAGCAACTTCTTTTTAGGACACTGCATATCATGCAACACCATGCTGATCCCCTTTTACAGCAGAGACACAAATGTATTGACATTTTGCTGGGAATATTGCTGTAGAAATTAGAGCAGCGGGAACGAAAGAGGGCGTGACAGCAGCCCTGCTCTCCTTTAAGAAACAGAATAAGAATCAATTAACAAGTTGCCAATGGAAACCTGGCTATAATTATAGCTCTATTATGCTGGCCGTGTTGTTTTCCCATAGAAAATACAGTTTTTAATTAACTTGTGGATTTGGCACTGACACCTACACACTCCTTGGCAGGAACAAAATCGGTGTTTCCCTGCTCAGGATTGGAAGTTTATCGTAACTGAAGGTGCCAGTAGCACCCACAGAGCTGCCCTTAAGCAGGATGATCTGGGCATGGTTTTTCCCAGTCTGGAGGGAAGCAGATGTAACTCTTTTCCCCACATTGTATTTTGCAGATAAGAAAGTGAAAGATGTTTTCCTCTATGGAAATGTTGTCCTTCCTGGAGAGTACCTGAACTGACTGGTCAGTCAGGGTGATGGAGGGAAGGAACAGCTGGTGTTTCTGGGGGAAGAGTGAAGTGGATCTCTCTCAGTGCCCAAAGGCCATGTCCTTCTTGCATCCACGAGATGCTCGGTGCAGGGGCTGGGGGAGTACAAACTCCAGCCAACAGCTTGAACAGGACTGATTTTGCATTGTCAGGAGAGGGTAGGGAGGAAGCCTCTGCCACCTAGATCTTACCAAGATACCCATATGTTAAGTCTGTTGGGATTTTTTTCTTCCACTTCTTTGCCTGACACTTTTTCTCAAAGGCAATGCTGAATTACTTGAGAGAAGTAAGAATATTTCAGCTGTGGCAAACATAGTGCTTTTAAAATGCAAATGTGTTATACATGTATACACCAGGCACTGCCGCTGCTTTTCTTCTGGCACTATTGCCTTGAGAGCAGTTCAGTTTTTGAGTGTAATGCAAAACCAGGAGGGATTTTCCTACAGAAATGCATTTCACTGAGTAGCGTGTTTCTAACAGTGACCTGTGTGGGGTGCTCAGGGAATGAGTCTAAAATGGAGGATGTTTTTAAAGCAATATTTCTCAGTGGTATATTCTGCCTGCTGCTGGCAGCCAGCAGCTTGGGAGTTTCCCAAGCTGGGTGTTGTGTGTACGTGTGTAGTTTGCAGGTCAGTAATGGATTTCTCTCTGAAATGCTCTGAGAAACCTCTTATTTCTTCTCTTTTTCTTTTTTTTTTTTTTTTTTTTAATTTTTCACTNTCTTATTGTCTTCTCTTTTGTTTTTTTTTTTTTTTTTTTAAATTTTCACATACAATTTTGGCTATTACCACATCCTGTAGCATTCAGGTTCAGTTATAATTATGCTTTCAGTAAAAAGATAATCCTCTGATTTATTTCAGGCCTTCTGACTGATAATTTTTCACTGAACAATTTTTGTGCAGTAAGAAACTGTGAATACTCGTGCTGCCCAGGCTGAGTCTGTTCTGTGTCTTTTTGTGTGGAAGGCTTTCCAAGCCCCAGCCTGTCCTTATCCTTCTCAGCCCTTTTCTCATTCCACTGTGTCTGTCATGGCTTGGAAGCTCCGTAAACTCTGAGTCACCATGTAGGAATTAAT
>WAAG01074522.1:63174-78484 GCA_013390105.1 Tichodroma muraria
GAATAGTGCTATGCTTAGATTGCATTTTTAAGTCGAATTAGAGGAAGCAGCTTTATCCATGTATATGCAGTTTGAAACAACGAGTTAAGAAGGATAATAAATTATACTGTAAAAATAGTTTCTGAAACATTTTCTCAGTTTTTTTTGTGTGGCCAGAGAACTACAAAATCAAGAGTCAAAGCAAGCCAATAGGTATAAAAGGTGGTATGGAACTAGATGCCTTCCAATCCAGACCATTCAAGAATGAAAAAGCTGATGGGTAACTTACTCTGTATTGAATATTCCTCCACCTGGAATTCATTGTTTGCTTAATTTAACATGTTTTCACAATGTGTCTTTGAGTAGTTGGCGTTACTTTATCATCTGTCTGTGAAAGAGTACACACCTAATAATTCATTACACCACTAATAAACAATAACATGAATATTGAGCTGTGGCCACACAGTGGGGAGATAGATCTCTGTGTCCTTGCAGACTCATGAACAGTTCAAGGGCTTTTGTAGTATCAGAAAGCAGAATCTGCACCATGGTCATTCTAGGCAGGCAAAAGCTGAACTGTGCTTAAGGGATTCTCTGAAGCACTCACAAGCCTCGGCTGGTCTGAGGATGGAAACAGGCAAAGACACTGGTCTAACCAACTGCTGGGTTCTGGAGTGGGTGGGTAATCAGACCAGCCCGGGGATGAAATACAGTAGGATGAAATAATACAGTGTATTTTCCCTCCTTCAGAATATCTTGGAAGAAGTCCTTGCAGGGTGAACCTCAGCTGCACTAGTCCACTGTCTTTCCTGGCAAGGCTTTGAGATTTGCTGTTTACAAACATGGGTGTGCTGTTGCTGGCGCAGGACTGGCCAGGGAAGGAGCATGCTGTGGAGTACTTTTATGGGACTCCATGTGGGATCATAGGACATCACTGGGAGTGCCAAGTGGCAATTTCAGGTGTCACTTCTTCTGATTTCATATTAATAGTTGGGGCAGCCCTGAGAGATATCCCTCTAACATGGGAAAGGAGTCCTGGAAAAAAAAGTGTTGGGTGGTTTTTGTTGGTTGGTTGGTTTTTCCTTTTTTTTTTTTTTTCATTCTAATACCTGGGAATGAAAAGGAAAACTCACAGTTTATAAGCAGCTAGCTGCCTGTAGATTCTGTTTTGGTAAATCACCTGGAGTGCTGTGTTTATAATACTTTAGCAGTGCTGAATTTTGCCCTCACAGAAGGCAGAGGTGCTTTCAGAGCCTCAAGGTTATTTGTGAGCAGAAGGGTTGGGGTACTTGGCCTCAGCAGCTCTCCAGGTTTTTCTGAGCCTGGCAAGGCTCATGAGAGTGATGGCAGCATGCTGCAGGTCTGTTTTCTTAAGGCATGCCATTGCTCTGATGCTGTTTGGATGGGAATGGAGAATTGTGGTGAATGAAATGACTCTGTGGCCAGGAGGAATGGGTCAGGTATTCATTCACAACAGTCAAAGAAATTTAAAAGGAAAAAAAATTTCCTGGTTCTGTTCACCTTGTTAGGGTTAATGCAGTGAAACAGAGCAAAACACGGAGCTTTTTCAGAAATTGTTTTCCACCTGATGGAATCGCTTCAATTCCTTTAAAGCAAGGAAATCCTGTGTTTCCTCAGCAGCTGTTGCAGTAAAGATGAGTGGTCACTTTGCATATATATTTGTATTGCTGGAGGTTCTTTTTCACTTTATTACTGAATGCCCCTTTACAAATAACAGATATTCAGCTGCTTAAGCAGCTGGACATTTGACATCATGTTTCCTGAAATCTTGCATGAAAAGATATTTGCATCAGAGATGCATGACCCATTATTACATGGGTAGAAAATTTACTAAAACAGCAGAAATGGTGGATAGAAATTGCAGCATACAGGCTGTAAGAGAAGAGAATAGGATTCCAGAAAAGTTTGATATCTGGGACATTTTGGCATAAGACACAGAAGCAATCTGAAAGCAGACCACACATTCTTACTCTGAAACAAGGCGCTAAATAGGACAATGACAAATATACCAGTAATGATACAAAAGTGTACAAAAAAAGAAGAATCCTAATTTTGGTTGGAATATGGAAAAGTGGGATGAGGCTTAGAAAATAGGGGCAATTCATGTAGGGGAGATAATATGAAAGAAAAGAAAAAAGACTGAGGTGAAAGAATTAGCCTAGTAATTTTGCATTTAAAAGTCACAAAATCCTCCCTCTCTCCTGGGTCTCTGGAGGGTACGTGTCAGCAGATCTGTGTTTGTCACATGGTGGGGGACATGTGACATGTTGTGCATGACAGGCACAACCTTTACATCAAGCATCAGTAGAGAAACTGCTGGTCTGTTCTGGCTGTAAGATGTTCTCTGTATTTTTTAAATACTGTTGATCACAAGAAGAAGGGCAAAATGGACCTTGTCTTTTGGGCAGTATGTCTTTTAAACAAGAATGGCACTGACAGAGTTCGTGTACATTTTACCATTAAACAGCGCCATTAATTCTGAGCTTCTTCTTCAGAACTTTTGTTAAAGTTGAGATGCTCAGTACTCCAGCCCTTTTGTGTTGTACAGTTGTGAAGAAAGGTTGTGCTTTGCTTTTCCTTTTTCTGAACTTTTGACTCCAGATAAGTGAATTTCAGGACACAAGTCTTAATGCTTGTTATTGTATTTACCATGGGCCTATGATAGCTGTTTTTGGCCGGCAGTGATTTTCAAAGTTGTTTCTGTCCTGCTGTTTAACCCTTTTCCAAGAGTCTAAGCAAAGGTGCCGTGCCACCTTTGTAATTCCACTTCAGGAATAAAAGATTATCTACTAGTAAAGTACCTACTAATTATCAAAACAGCTGTGTAATTCATCTTCGCTGTCTTCATATGACAGAATTACTTTTTTGTGGGGTTTTTTGGGGTGAGTGGGGTTTTTTTGTTGTTGTTGGTTTTGGGTTTTTGTTTGTTTGGGGTTTTTTTAGTTTGGTTGGTTGGTTGGTTTTGGGTTTTTTTAGGGTTTTTTTAAGCAGTGAACAATAAAAGGTCAAATTTCCTTGTGGTTTTTGCATGAGGTTTCTGGCTTTGATAGGCAGTGTCAGGTGTTACCTGCATAGGAAAGTTACTTAACTATTGTCATTTAATTTGAAATTGTCAAAGTTTTTTGCTATTCATTGCCTCTTTAGTTGGTGTATTTTAATGAACTTCAATGATAGGATAAATGCCTCTTGGATCATTGTGATATTAAGTGTGTGAACCCTGTATGCAGTAAAGTATGGTTTAATTATTTTTTGCTCCTGTTCTATGATGGATTTTGTACCTTCCATTAGGAAACAGAAGAAGCTGAATTACATCTGTGAACAGATGGAATTAGAGCACCTCAGGCTGCTGTGTTCTCTGGGAAAACACAGTGACAACGTACCAGAGAGAAGAGGGTTGGTGAAAAAGTGCCTTTCAAGAAGACAGGAGAGATAAATGCCAGGAAAGAGGGCAGATAGCCGTTTTACTCCGGGGGATTTTCCAGATGGGTCTAGTTTGCAATGACTATCCAGCAATTTAGACAACAAGCTAAAGTAAATTGATTTAGCTCATTATTTACCAAAAGCAAAAGGTAAAACAGAGCTACAGAATTGGTTCAGTGTTTTCAAAACCATTTATGTTGATACAAACTAAATGATACAAAAAGGTAAAAATATAAAAAAGAAAGTAAATTGAATCAATTTTTTTTATTCAAATGAAGGACTTGAATATAATAGAATTTTTTTGTTGTTGGTTGGTTGGTTGGTTGGTGTTTTTTTCTTTGTTTGTTTTACTTTGGTTTGGCTTGCCTGTTTGTTTGGGGGGGAAAGGTTCAGCCAGAACAGAAGAAGGTGACAGTAAAGCTCTGTTTAGCTGGTTTGGTTTCTTTTTCCTTTCTATTCTCCCTTTCAGGAGGAGGCTAGGTAACCTTTCTACCTCGAAACAGCAATGTACACAAATGTATTGCAAACGTAGTACTCAGATCCATCAGACTATTCCACGCTGGCAGTTCACTGCTTTTAAGGGAAGGGCTCATGATCTCATTCTTTCTGCCTCTCTTCTGACTTGACTTTCTCAGTTGAAACAGAATTTCACAAATCATATTAATGTCAAAATTGAGACATTCTGTTGCTTTGCATGCATAGTACTGTCAGCTGATAAACATGAAATTTTCTTCTATAAATCTAGCTATAAGTAAATGTATATGAATTCCTGGAAAATACTGTACTGTAACAGTGGAGTGCTGTAAAACACCATAAAAATTCTTCAGGACTGAAGTGCAAACTGGAGGAGAGACACTGTGTTAGACTGAAGCTGTCTGATCTGGATGTTATCAGAAACAAAAGTTGTTAACAAATGTCTAGCCCTGAGATACAGAGATATGGTATTTTGCTGTGCAGAGAGGTACTTCGTATGCATTCTTCTCAAAAATCTGGCTCAGTGTCAAAATACCTTCCTGCTCTTTCATAACAGAAACTCAAACAGATGTAGCACAAGTCTGTGACAATCTCTTGGAGGCTTTACTCCTAGGAAGTTTTGCTCCCAAAAGTTTAGTAGTTACTCTTGGGGGGAAGCTGTTTCAGAGGTCCTTGTAACCCCTTTCTCTGCTCAAGTGATGTCCATAGTCAGGAGTCCAGTGATCTCCGACATGGTTCTGATTCTGACCAACTTGGCTGCAAGTTTTAAACATTTTATGTAAGCAGTCAGCTGCTGAAAAACATGCTTCTATTTTCCATATCACAAAATGAAAGAGTAGCTGGTTTTCTGTCCTCATTTTTGTTATCCTTTCCACAGTTGTGGATTTGTGTTTTGTCCACAGGCCAAGTCTGTGTGGTTCTTGGCAGGCTGCTCGGACATTTTTCTACTGAGCTTTTATCAGAGCATCTTAGTCTGGGTTATACATGAAATAATGCAGAAAGGCTCAATAAAGAGAAGCCTGTTCTACAGCCTTTAATTAACGCTGTGTGCGTGTGTGTGTAAGTGATAGGCGATAGGTGAGCTGCAGATGCAGTGTTGCATTTTGATGCTCTATTGCTTTTTCGCTCTGCAGTGGCATTAATAAATAGGTGCAGGCGAGCATTTTAGATTTCATTACTGCCTGAAACGCCTTTACTTTTTGGCTTGCCTCAGTTCATCTATGAGGCATCATCATGCTCAAATTAGAAAGAAACTAAGCTGTATGTCACTGCTGAGAATTATTGGATTATTCAATTACTGTGAACGGTGCTCACAGAATAAAATATTCAAGAAATATTGAAGGAAAAATCCCTAGATAACTTCACTACATAAAGGTTACATGTTCAGGCATGGTTATAGTCCAAATGTAAGGCAGGGGGATGAGATTAGGGCAAGGGGCAGCTGCAGAGTTGTGCACTGTGGCTGGTGTTACTTGGAGTGATGAATGCTGCCCTGGCCCTTCTGGTGAACTGTCAGTGTGATTTAGCAGAGGAGGGGAAAGAGGTTTGTGAGACACTCCGGGCTGAGATCTCCCCAACAGTTTACAGGGGTGCTGATGGTGGTGTTCCCAGCCAGCCAGGCCTGGGGACAAGGAAAAATCCCATGAGACTACACTGATTTCTTTGTCACTCGTCAGTTCAGGGAAATGAAAAACAAATGGCATGTGGGTACCTTCAGTGTGCTTCTCTTTAGAAAATGAATGTTCTTCTTTAGCTGTAAGATTTAAGGCAGGAGCTAGTCACAGTTTCCATGCTGAACTGAGCTCTGGGTTACCTAAAGCTGAATAGCTAAATTATTTATGTTGCCAGGCCTGTATTGGCATCAAGCATGGGATTAGGCTGTTTTGTTCATGTGTAAGCTAGAGTCACTGGTTTGAACCAAACATAACCTTATTAGGATTATGTCTGTACTTGCACTTCAAACTTCGGCCATCTTTCTCCCAGGAAATCTGTGTTTGTTTTATTTTAACCACAACTCCTTCGTGGTAATAAACATTCCTATTTAGTGAAGAATTTTAGATAACTGAGAATACTCTGGATGGTGAAAATTTGCCTTCTGTTGTCTAAGTACAGAAGTAGGTAAGTCAGTCAACAGCAAAATAAGTATTACAGGAAACCAAAGCATGAATTCATTAATTTTAACGATAATGTTGCTGTTTTACACCAAGCTTAAGTGAATATAAATGTAACTTATTGAAGAGTCACTGGCAAAAACCATCTGTGCAGGTTTTTCAAATCGCATCTGTGCTTAAACTACCTCTGCATTCTAAGAAGAAGCAGCAGCAGCAGCAGCAGCCGACCTTCAGCTGACTCCCAGCAGCATTTCCCCTTTCAGCAGCAGCAAGGAGCGGCCAGCAGCTCTGCCGTGGTTGTTTGGCATGGTGGAAATACGTCAGATCTTTTATTTTTACCACTAAGATGGTCTTCCTATGTTTGTTATCAGCGGGTGGTTTGGCAGGATAGTTCACATTTGATGCTTTGAGCAGAGAAATGGTGAAATGAGCTAGTTCTTAATGAGGCTAGTTATCCCTTCACTGTTATTTGCAGTACTGTGGTTAATAGGGCATCAGAACTCAGTCCAAGAAGTTGAAAGAATGAAACAAAAAGCTCATTGTGTCCGTAGTGATGAAGGTAATTAAAAGAGAATGGGACTGAGGGGTTCCATATGATGCAAATCATTATCTTTGGGATTTTCTTACACCTCAGACCTTTTTCCCAAAATGAAATCGACAAGTATTTCTGCCCTATAAATTTGGTTCACAGCGCGGTGATGGCTTTCTTGCTCATCAAGGGATGCAAAAGGTTTTTGTTATGGTCACTGATTTTCCAAGAAACCTTAATAATTTGCAGACATCTGCATTCATTTAGTTGCACAGAAGGAAAAGCAAGATTTCATCTTGCTTCTTTATTTGTGATGAATCTCTGTTTTTGTTAAAAAAAAAAAAATGCACCCAGGGAATAGATCATTAGGGAAATTGCCGGAAACAGTTCCATGTTAAATTTATGGATCCAAATATGTTATCCTTGGCCTTTCTTAAAATGCTGTGGTGGGATGTCTACGTGAATATCTCCAAAGGTAATAATATTGATGAAGTTAAAGTGATGTGGAAAACTGTCTGGTGTTCATTTAAAAATTCATTAAAAATTTTTAAAGCTGCTGTGAGCGTTGAATCCCAAGTCCTGCTAGCAGCTGCAAGACAAAGCGGGAGACATGCCAGTTTTGAGAGGTATTGTATAAACGGTATTTATTTGACCGAGAGTGACCTAAGTTAGAGTTGTCAGCATCTCTGGAAGCATCTTGAAGTCAGACTACTTGTATTTTTTGTTACAATTATTACTAAACTTGACTCAAACGGCCAGAGATCCTTAAATATGTTTTTAATGCTGTTCCCACCCCCCCCACCTCCCCACTTCCAAGCCAAGGTCAGAGGCCAGCCAGATAGCTGATTATTTCATCTCCCACCCTGCTGCACAGACAGTGTATTAGAGCAGCACTAATGTCTGTGCTAAGATTAGTAGCAAGCCACTTTTAATCTTAACTTGCAGTTGGACACGTCTGACCTATAAAGCGTAGGTGATGAGAAGTGATGTCAGATTTAGTGACTTTCCTCTGCTAGAGTGGAGGCTGTCAATTTTGTGGCATTTAAAACTGTTTCTGCTCTGCTGGGAGCGATGACTTAAGGCAGCAGCTAAAGTCTACGAAAATGCAAACTGACCTGCAAATACTCGTCAGCAACCAGGCAGTTCCCAGCCTTAGAAGTGAGCACATTAAAGGAGGAGACAGTCCGCATTCTCCAGGGCAAGGAGGTGACTCTCTCTGCTTGTGAGGATTAAGTTTATCAGGGTCATTAAATTCTGATGTCAAATGTGACTTTTAAGACATGATTTTTTGAATCAACATGACTGTGGATTTTTTTCTAATTTCATACCTCTTTCATAACACATTTCTTTTTTCAAATGGTGACACAAAATACCATGTTTGAGGCCAATGAGATCTTTTAGTGAACACTTTCTTTTAGATTCTGTGTGTCCATAAACTCCAGGATGCAGCATCTCAGATACAAGCAAAAATGTAGAATGTGTGTTTTGACGTGACTGTCTTAAAATGTCATGTATCCAAAGTAATTAAAAAAAAGTCAGTCCAAACTAATACTTACATTAGATACAAGTTTTCATGTTCATTTTGCAAAATAATGCTGTATAATCCTATGACCTTGCTTCTTTTCCAAAATACCACCATGGAACGAATGATAAAATTTCATCCTGTTACTTGTTTAGTGGCATCCCTTGAGTATATGGGAATGTTTCACAGTGTGCCTGAATAGTTTGTCAATAATATATTCACTCTTTAGTTGAGTCTTGCAGTGATCTTCATCTTGTTACATTCTGATGTTGGGGTAGCCTCAAGCTTCATAGCTCAGGCCTCTCTATAGTGAGCTGTGTGTTAGTGCAGATACACCTTTCACGTGTATGTGCAAGTCTGCACAAGTGTTATCAAGAATTTTCCACAGGAAGCCTGTTGTCAGTGGTTCACATGGTGTCATCTACTAAAAGATGGCCCCCTGACAAATATCTATTTTGGTTTTTTTAAACCAAAAATAGCAGATTCCTAGCCTGTCTCAGACGTGATCCTGGTTCCCATGTGAAGAAGCTGGCTGCAGGTAATCCCCTTCTGAGCAAGGAATTCCAGAGCATGTGGTGCTGGAAAGGTCAAACTCATTTTCAGGGAGTTGTGTTTAACTGCGCAATGCAGAAATGAGCTTCATTACTTGTAATTAATCCTCACGGTTCCTGAATGTCAGTTTACAGACACAGCCGTGAAGGTAGTCCATGGAAGATAATTAATATTTGTTATTTCTGACTTTGAAAAGACTCTGGATAGCAGTGTTTATAAGTCCTTCCTACTGGGAGAGCCTATGAGGAAATTCCCTGATTAAATCATCAGTGCTGTTGTCTCTGCCTTAAACTGTTGTTTTACAGTAATTACTGCCCTTTCACAACAGAAGGGCATGGGGTGATACTGTGGAAGACACCCGTTGGCAGATTTTCACAGTTTCAGAGAAAATGTCCTTTGGGGAAAGGTTAATGCAGTTATTGGGCAGGTTAATGCTCTGGCATTCCCTGAGGGTTGTTCATTGATACGGGTAAAGGGGGGGAGGGGGGTGTCCTTTATAGTATTTTTATTTTAAAACTATTAGGCTGCTCAAAGAGAGTGAATGAAATCTAAAAATACATGTTTTATTAACAGCAGAAACTTCTCTTAGAAAATATAGGTCAAATTCTCCACAGTTGTCAGTGTGAAGTTAGAACAGCTAGCTGTAGCTGAAAGTAGAAAATATTCTCAATTCTGTGAATTTCACCTTGGGTTCAGATGAGATTTTGGCTCCCTATCTGCATAGGAGCCTCTGCATACAATCTTACCATTCTTTTTCTGTATTGTATTGTAGACTGAACTGAAAGAGTGATTTTCTTGCTTTGTAGGTCCATTCCCAAACAGAAGGCATAATCGCATTTTGTGTTTTGATGTTGATGTGAAGCATTTTTCAATTTTATGTAAACTCTGCAGCTTAAAAATACGAAGACTGGTTTTTGTGCAATTTTATGGTCTGAAAACTGGGATTATTTAGTACCTCATGCAAAATTTGACCCTCTATAGTCCAGCTCTTTAATTTCTTCCTTTTTGTCATTTCTGTAGGAGAAACAAATATACAAAAGGCTTCTTCATATGCTGGAGTTATTAGAAAATATTTCTGGATTAATGTATTCTTAATACTAGCACTCTATTTCTTGGCCAGTTCTTAAGATGTAGAGTTTTCTGGTTTGAATTACAACTTTCTCTCATTAGAGTGACTCTAAATTACTGTGGAAAGAAGGTAAAGCATTTAGTAAGTTTTGGGAAAATACTTCTGTTAGTGAAAGGGCTTCTTGAATATTAAATAGCCTATTTGATATAATGCTGGTATTTTATTGGTTTATGAACTAGGGTCAAACTTCTTGACTATGAATTAGAAAACTTAACTGCCTGGATTTTAGTGCCATCTTTCTGGCAAGCGTTCAGTGATCCAGTGAAAAAATTTAATCTTTTTTCTACTTCACTGGTTTGGCCATCATAAGCAATGTTATTAATTATAGACTCTAAAGTAACAGCTTTTTGTCTTTTGTGACCTAGTACTCACATTGTCAGAATTGCTGCATTTGCCACCTTCATGGTACTAATTAGTACATTTATAATGAGCCTCCACTCCAATACTGTAATCCTCATCACTCTATACACCTGCCAGCAGCTTGCACATCTCAATGGCAGACACAAAGTCGGGGAGCTAAATTCTCTGCCATATGGAAGTGGCTATGAAAATGCACTTCTTTCTCATTCTATCCCAAATGTATTGGTGTTTTGAAATGTACCCTTTCTTTATGGATAATGGGTTACAAACATTGGAGAGGTTTTTATGCAGAGGTTTTAAGAAGAAAGGAATAATAGTTTAAAGCAAGAAAAGAAAGAAACTGATAGATGGGATAATAGTCCTAAAAGCTAGTGAATGGAAAGATTTGATTTTCAAGATTTGCTGTAAAGTTTGTTCTCAGAGTCATGTGACAGCCATAAATGGTAACACAGGGCGCAGAGTTGTAATTTCTGCAGGGAAGTCATGTTTATCAGGAGTGGCTTGTTTGCCAAAGTGTCAAAAAAACTGACAAACTAAAACATCATGTTGTCACACAAGGGATATGGTTGGAAAAAGTGCATGGTGGAAAGTGAGTGAAAAGCAAAGGAGAGAGAAGAAAAAAGTTTTACCTGCAGTACACTGGGATACTTCCATCCAGTGGCAGCATTATGGTTTTGACATACAGGATGGGTTACAGGACAGGTTGTCTTGCAATGAATGCAGCACCACCCAAGCAAGGTGGAGCAGGTGTGGGCTGAGCATTTGGGATCAAACAACAGTTCAACTTCTGAGGTCCCTTTGAGTGTTGACACATGCCACTGGCTCTTCCAAGTGCTGTGGTGGTGTGGCTCTGTGTCCTCTGTGCTGGATCCACAGAGATGGCTGGTCTAGTCCCACTCACCACTAGCCTCCCTTCTCCTGCCACCTCTCAGAAATTTGCTTCCACTGTGTTTGGGGCAGTGATGTAAAATACAAACCTCCCATCCAATTTATTTCTGTCTAAGGATTTAGACACATAGAACCTGAAGCTTTTTTTGCCTCTTGCTTAAACATTTTTATGCTTGTCCTGCCAGACTGCTTCAAGGCGGGGGTCCTGATCTCCTTACCCCACGTATTGCTCTCAGGGCTTTTTCTCCCTCTCCTTTCCATCTCCTGCTGCTGCTGGGGTTTGCCCAGCAGCATGAGTGAGCAAAACCAAAGGGAAATTAATTATACTTCATCTTGGGTTAATTTTCATATAGGTTAGCTCCCTGACCCATAGGACTTTGCTCGCTGCACAGCATCCCAGTATTCTCATGCTGGCAGGAGCAGACAGGAGGGGAAAGAGCAGCTGCAGATGGTCAAGAAGGCCAGAGCATTCTTTCCAGCATCAACACTGGTTTACACTGGGGCTTTGTGCTCCTCTGTCACAGCATGTTAGACAGAACTGCCTCAGGAGGGGTGTTTGTCACTGGGATGTTGCACCGAGGACTGGGATGGCCAAGACACAGAGGTTGCAACCACTCACAGATGGCTGTCACTGTCCCAGCCCACCTCACCAAGGATTGCCATGATCACTTTCCTTCCCAATTTTCACTGATTTCTGGTTTTTTGAGTCATGGAAAGTATAGTTAATTCTTCCTCTCAAGGCTTTTTAAAAGGAGCTGCACTTGGGAGAAACGCCTCTTAATAAGGTCCTGTCACTTTTCAAGTTCTTTTCAGAATTTTCCAAATCCATAATAAAAAGAAAATCTGATATTTCCAATAATAATAACTTCTATATGTACTTAATACTAGGTTATTATTCATGGCTTTATGTTCTTATACTGTGCAAATTGCACTTTACTGTGTGTCACCTTTTATAAGAAAATCTACTTGTTCCTTACGTTTTTTGTGAAATAATGCACTTATTCTTGAGTTTTATAATTCCCTGGGGACTTTTTGAGTATTTAAAAGATGAGCTTGCTGTCAGCCTTCATACCTCTGCCTTTTTATTTGGAGAAACGATTGGCATCTTAATGTCTAAGCTCAGGTAGATGAGTGCATTCATACAAATTTCATACAAAACTTATGTTAATGTATATTGGATATGTAATAGTAGAACGATTTCTTTAGGTAAATAATACATTTACCACTTGAAAAGCACAGACTTTGGGGGAGTTTCTTAAGTAACAGCTATAATATTGAGTTCTTGGGATTAGCTTGCTGTTTTTGTTCCTGTCAAAAGCCCAGGGTGTTTTGCTTCAGCGCCAGGGGTGCGATGTGCACAGGTGCTGTGCCTGGTGTATTGTGCTGGACCCAGCACTCTGAGATGTGGTGTCTGCCCCAGAGCACTCTTCAGTTTTGACTGGTTGGCAGCCCCAGCACTGGTGAATGATCAGCCTGGGGCAATGGAGGACAGCAGAGGGCTCTCTGAGGCCCCAGTGCCCGCTGAACTGGGGATGGGTTTACATAGTGGTTGGTGGGGCAGGCATCTGGGATGAGCTTGTGTAGCAACTTGGTGGGCAGGGCTGGAGTGGAAGGAGGACCCCCAGGAGAAGAGACTCTGTTGGCCACCTCCTGTTGCTTCTAATGGATGGTGTCTCTTTGCAATCTGTGCGTGTGGTATCTCCTCATGGGTTTGTGTGCATACATATCTTAAAGCCAGACTGGTTTCATGGAAACTCTCTAACTTATTATTTCCTGGCCAGCAGTTCGTTAATGCAAAGTGCATGCATGGGAATGCAGAGGGCTCTTGACCTGCCTGGTGCCTGGCAGTGAAGTTAAGCGAGCATGAAATCATTAACACAAGACTGCATTTGTTTGGAATTGCAGTATAACAGAACCCTCTGGCAGTGACCATAATGTTAATGGACGTAAAGAGGTTGCAAGTGCCCAGTGGAGTGGCATTTTTGGGTACATGCTATGCCCCATGCAGGCACAGCTGGTTCCTCAAACCAGGGCAGTTGGTATCAGAGGATTTTCTTGAAGAATCTCCTTTCCACCGACATCCACCCTGGCAGTTTTTCACTAGGTCTGGCAGCTCTTTGCTGCTTTTATTCACAGATGAATTTGAAACAGACTTTTGCTGAGAATCCACTTTTTTATGCAATTAAAAATAATGTCATTAAAATAAAAAGTCTTCATCATGTTTTCTGTTGGCACTTGCTCTGGGAGAAGCCTTGTTTAAAGCAAATCCTACAGAGGCTTTTGCAAAGGTCTGAAGAATGAAAAGTACTTAGTGAATGTTTTTCTCATTTAAAAAAATTCTGTTGGCTTGGTATAACTCTGTGACTTGGCGTGAAAACTCTGAATTTATTTGACTCTGTTGGTCTTGGCTGCGGCATGCGTCTTCTGCTAATCTTGGAGAGTTAATGAATTAAGTGCAGTTACTTATTAAAGCAGCTGCGCCGTGCTGACATCGCAGGGAGCCTTGCAGCCCTGGTGCTGGCCTCAGGAGGCAGTGGGGCAAGGGCAGCTGGTGCTGGGGCTGCAGGGGCCGATGTGGGGCCAGGGGAAGCTGTACCAAGGCCAGTGAGGACCATTCCCCAGCATCCATCTCTTTTTCACCACCACCACCTTTTTCATCATTATTCCTCTGATTTTTGTCCTGTTCTGCTCCACAGCTTACCTTGCACCTGTAAAAGGGGGTTGTGAGTGCCCAAAAGTGTGGATGCTTTTTTCCCAAAGGTGCATCTCTCTGCCAGTCCAGTCTGCCCCATATTCTTAGGCAGTCATGATAACAGCAGAAGTGTTACTACTCAAAAAGATAATAAGCACCTAATCTACCTGCAAGTCTTGTGTTACAACTGATGAGGTTTTTCAGGAGCAGCAGCTAAGGGCTGTGGGACATCCCCCTGCATGCCTTGTTTATCTCTGCTGTATCCTTCAAGGCCTTATTATGTGGTGCTTTCCTTAGGAAATCGATCTTTCAGCTGGATGGTTTAATCAGCATCATTTCTTCGGTGAAGCCTCAAAGAACTTTGTATGTCTATAGAAAGGAGTTTGGTTTATTTTTAATTTTAATGTCAGTTGTTTTCATGTCCAACAGGTAAGTGCCCCCTGCATTGGTGCAGCCCTCCCATTTTTCTGAGAACAGCGAAGCAAACGAGAAATCTCTTTATCTAGGAAAAAGTCTTGATACGTTAAACACAGCCTTTTAGTCTGAATCTAAATTTGTCATTAGTTATTTCTATGTCTTTTCCCCCTAGGTTAAACACACTTTGTGACTGGAAACCTCTTTCTTCTGTAACGATGTAAATATCGTTAACGCGTCACCTCTGAGTTCTCTTGGGCAAATAAGAAAGTCTTTTGGTACTGTTTCATTTCCTCAATCTCAGATAAATTTGTATCATTTTCCTGAATCCAAGCCCTCTAATCCGTCGATGTTTTCCCCTGATGGATGGGCAGCTGTTGGGACAGGGTACAGTACTTGCCTAAGGACTTCATTGCTGCCACAGATCCTCATCCTTTATTCTTTATTCCTTAATCCTTGACAGTACACCTGTGATTTTTCATAGGGCTGCAGGGGTTTACCGTAGTTCAGAAGAATCCTCCTTGTCAGGCAACTCAAGATGACTTAAAAAATTGGCGCATCCACAGTCGTGTATATCCATCCCCACCCCCTTGAATTTTGACTCTTCTCCAGCTCTTACCAAAAATTGATTGGTATTTTCTTTCAAATCATTCATGAAGACACGAAGCAGTTTTGTAACCAGATCCCTGTACACCCCATTAAAAAAGCTACTCTCAGATGATGAAACCCATTTATGATTAGAGGGGTTTCATTCGTGTGTATGAACTCATTGTCAGTTGCTTTTTAATCGATTTGGCATCAGCTGCATTGATTTTGTGTAAGTGCTTTTGAAAACAGTCAGGGTTGCTAGTTATGTCCTGGGATTGTAGATTGCTTCTGCCCATTGTTATGTCAGAAAACAGCAGCAAGTTTGCTTGACTAGACCTGTTTCCTGTAAAACCATGTTGATTAAGGTTAATTAATTATGCTATCATCTTTTCATTATGCGTATAACTTGGACTGCTGTGTTTAGAAAGTAATGTTTCATTTGTTTTGCAAAATACTTAGGATTCTGAGTCCAGCCTGCAGTTTATTATATATAGGAAATATGGTTTATTTGTTTCTCACAGGCTTTCATCCATAAATTCAAGAGTGTGTGGAATGATGAGCTGTGATTTACCAGCTGGGCCATTCCTGAGTGTTTGTCTTTTCTTTATTTCTCGATTCATGTCCTCCAAAA
>WAAG01074522.1:78511-112915 GCA_013390105.1 Tichodroma muraria
AAAAAAAAAGTCATGATACATTATGGGTTTTAAAAGGGTGTTTGTGTGTGTTCATTCCCTTTAGTTCTCTCTTCTGTCATCTCTCTGCTTGAGAGCTTGACAGACTGTTTTAGCATTACTGATTGCAATAACACACCAACCAAAATCCATCCATGAAACAGAACTATAGTGCTGATTTCAAAAGCTTTAACAAAAGGCATCCCATCTGGATCATTTAAAGCTCTCGTATGGTTTGTTTCAGAGTGTGAAAATTGAAACTCTCCATTCTGAGAACCCAGAAGTAAAATTGGGTTTGATGTATAGCAAACTCAACAGTTGTTTTCCAACACACTTGCTTTTCTCTGTTCTTCCTTTTTTTGGTTAGTGTTATAATTCATAAACAATTGAAGATGCCTTTCCATTCCCTAAAATTTTTATTTTTGTTACCTTGTTTATGCTGTATTAAACCTTGAATGAGACCAAAATTTATGTGGTGATGATAACTCTGGATTTGATACTGCTCCAGACTGTTTTATTTCATTGATTGAGACATTTATTATTTCTATTTCTTTGCTAGTTTTATGATTATCAAAGATATTTTCTATTTAAAAGTCTAATAAAGTGCATTGGTGTGGCACTTTCCATCCACTGATCTGGAAGAACTTTCCTGACATTCCTCATGGATGGAGGAGACACTGTTTTCCTGATCCTAGCACAAATGAACATTAGGCACAGATAGGATAGATACGGGACTCAGCAGCAGAGGAAACTGCTTCATTACCCTTGCTTTTACCTTACTTATCCAAGTCTGTGACCTAGCACAGGGGAGCTGAAGACAACAGGCATCTCCTGTGTCATTAGACAACTTGCATCACACTCATGTCAGATAATTCTTTATATATTTTTTACCATAGAAAATATTTAAACAGTTGGATTTTCTGTGCTTTATTCAGTCCAGTGACATGTATTTCGACCTGAAGGAGTAGCTCCATGAGCTAAAATAAATCAGGGGTGTTGCTGCAGGCTGAAATGGTGTTTTCGTCATTGAGTGGTATGCTTTGTGACTTAGGTTGACAGTAAAACACAACAAAAAGGACAGTTTTATGTTTGTAGTATTCCAAGCTTCTGTTCCCAGCATCTGAAGAACAGAGGACTTGACAAACAAAGCTGTGGACACGTTGAAATGGCAGCCACCCTTCTCTCCCTAACTTTACAGAATCTGTTTTGGGAAATGGACTGTACAGTCACAAGTACACTGAAAGTGTCAGTCAGTGATGTTTAGCAGAGAAGTCTCAGATGGCTCAAATTCAGGTGACAGTAAAGAACCTCAATACTGAAGCAATTATATCGTTGTACATTTTTGTTAAACTTACAGTAGCAGAACACTCCACCAGTCTGGGACATGTACCCTGTGATTTAGTTTTCAGAGAGAAGACAAATGGGAAGGTCACCTGGCAGGGCAAAACTACCTTAAAGCTAATTTTTTGGGTTCTATATTCTTGTAATGAGTGAGTTTCCTTTAAAGTTGTGCTTAAGGCAGAAGTTGGGGGAGGATGTATTTTGGCAGCATGGCTTGTCCCAGAACTGGTGAAGGTAAGCAACAGCAGGGCACCAGCATTTTCCTATAGCCAGTGCTGCTGCGACTGTCTCCATGCAAATTTGTGCTGTCTCTCTCATTTCTTTGAGAGAATTCCAGTCATGCAATCCTGAAACAGAGGGAAGAGACCTGTGATGTGGCAAATGTACCTCTGGTATGAGTGGGAGCAGCACTCATTTAAGCAGTACAGAAGTATTTCTGCCAGCTCCACATCTTTCCCTGCTGAGCTTTACAGTTTTGTTTTGCTGTGCACGTGGCTTCATGCCCTGTTGAAAAGCTCTTCTCCCTGCAGAAGCATCCTCCCTGCTGAGGCTTGCTGGAAGCATTTTGTGGTACCTTAGGGACACCCTTGGTTTTCAGTATGGTGGTAATGGACAGATAGCACAGGAAAGCAGGAAGGAGTTTATCTGAGTGTGCAGTGCTGACTAGTTTACTTGTCCAGTTTCTTCTTTGCTACTACAAAAGAGGTATGGTGATGCTAGTTTCTAAATGTTTTGCTCTCATTCTAAAAGAACAACATTAGGTAGATTTGTGTCAATATAAGATCCTCCTGAGCATATATCCTTTTTAAAATGTTAAGAGCACAGAAAAAATATGATTCCCTTAAAACAATGTATCTAGTCCATTAAGGCAGAATTTCAAGGTATTTTGTCTTGGACAACACTGAGGGAGGTGTGCCCAAACAAGAGATGACTTGCAGTGTAATTTGCATTGTTGTCTGTCTTAGTGGACATCCTGAAGAGATCTTTTTTGTGTTAAGGATAGTTGTTCCCATGTAGTAACATGGTGAGTTCAGTGTTTTTCATGTTTTCCGCAAATGCAGCAATGTTGTTAATACCATTCTTGAAGAAGGAAGAAGCTGATATTACTCATTTCTGCACAGGTGACTTGCCTTTCTTCACCTCTGCTTTACCAGAAGTATATGAAGTACCACCTGTGTGTTTTTTAAATACAAACTTTCATATGGTCTTAAAAGGTGGGGTATTTCAAACTGGTACCTTTTCATCTATGGATATCAATGAATGGATAGGACTGTGGTTTTTTCCCTAGCAGCTGGCAGAGAAAAGAAATTGAGGGGAAGAGAGGTCAGCGATTAGAGAGGAATGCGTTGACCTCTGTTCCAGACTTAAGTGAAAAAATATGAGAAATACCCCCTAAATGGCCACAACCACCTGTGGATAAGTGGTGGCTGTGGTAGTTAAGCTGTCATTCATGAAAACTGAAGAAAGACAGAGAGATGGCTGTTTACTTTAAACGTTTTAGGGAAGAGAGGATTTCCATGACAACACGGAGTTAAATGCTCGCACTGTATAATAACAAAAAAAAGTCTCTTTCAAGATATTTTGCTGAGTCTCCTGATGGAGTTCTTCTGTCATCCTAAACAGTTTAAGTTTAGGATGTTGAACAGGGCATGTATGGAAGGAGTTAGCAGAAAATCTTTGAACCTGTGGAAATGTGCTACAGCATCAGTACTTTGCCTTTATGGTCAACTGCTAGTACAGACAGATCAAGAACTTTGGCCAGTGATTTACTGTCTGATGTGGGCATTTCTGTTCCAAGATTTACCCCTCTAAAGAATGCATTAAATTCTTCCTTTACAGAGATGTGCAAGGGCTGATCAGGCATTGGAACAGGGAACAGGTTGCCCGGGGATGTGGTGGAATCACTGTCTCTGGAAGTGTTCAAAAAACATGTGGATCGCACTAGCAGCACTAGGGACACGGTGTACTGCTGGACCTGGCAGTGTTAAGTTAATAGCTGGACTTCATGAATCTTGGAGGTCTTTTCCTACCCTAATGACTAAATGATTCTCTGATTTGTGTCCCACACAAATCATAAACATTCTGTGAAATTACCACTATTTTAAAAAGAAATTTTGTATAGTGGTTTTGAAGACATTACAGCCATGTTTTTTGGGGAAATAATGCTGACATAGGCGAGGAAGTCAAAAATCACACAGTGCAAAGTAGTCTGGTACACGCTGTCCCTGCTGTGTCATTCCAGCCATCAGCTGTATGGGAACAGTTCTTTTATAGGAAGAGTGACAATAGCCTGACCTGTGACATATAATTCAATTTTCCTATGACAGATTTAATTAACAGGATGGGAAGTTTGGTGCATTTACATGTTTTGGAATCCTGGTAAGCATAAGGCAAGATGTGGCTATCACTCATCAAGGTGAAAGTGTTTTCCTGTCAATGTTTTTGCATGCTGTTGTTGTCAGCCCCTGAGTGAAGGAGTTAGGGGGAAGATCTGTATTAGACCTTGATGAACATCTTTCATTCACATATCAGTTGTGGGAGAGGTAGTGAGACCTGGAAATTTTGGACTAATATGTGTGTGGTCAAACTTCATCCATGTGCAGGTACCTTCCTCCTTCCCAGCTGTCCCAGACTCTGTAGAAACCTTTACCCTGCAGTTGCTCTCCTGATATAGCCACGGTTTCACCTTCACATCCGTGAAGATGGAGGCTGTCAGTCTGGGTCAAATACACCAGAGAACTTCTCATTTGTAACACATTTAACCACCACCATACCATTAAAGTGTTTGGACAACTGGATAGTAAAAATGAGGTCAGTTGCCAGTTTTTCTGTCTGCCAGTTGTTTTAGTCTCCCTTTTCTCAGGGAAAGATTTCCTGGAGAGTAAAGGGTGATTTACTTTTTCAGGTGGTTGCAAGGCTGTACAGCCACTTTACTTCCTTTTTGCCTGTCAGGTGGGTGCTGCATCTGACCCTGTCTTCTGCTCTCTTCTTCTCTTCCTTATTTTTTTTTCCTCCTCTTTCCTATTTGCTACTTTATTTTAATAGTCCAGTGTAACTTGCCAAGACCAGCAACGTGACTAGAATACACGGACAAATTAGAAGCAGTGCTTTCAACTTTCTGCTCATGAAGTTTGCCAGGTCTTTTTGAGACAGATAAGGCATTAACAGATATTAACTCTCTTTAATGACATTTGCTAAATACTAATTTGCGAGAGAGAAAGGTGCTCAAGGAAAAGCAGGTATTCCTCTTTCTGGGAATTTTTTTCCCTTTCTGCTTTAACTTAAAGGACTTTCAAAAACAACTTAAGGTCAACTACAACTCTTTATTTGTTCCCAGAAAGAATTGTAATATACTTAAACACCACTTGAACTAACTGTGGTCTGTGGATACATAGATATATGGATATATGATTTCTCCATTAAAAACAGTGTCATTAAGAAGAAGATATGTAGCAATTTTTAACTTGTGCTTTTAATAGAACCTAATTATTTTATGTGACATTTATTTAATAATGTACTAAAAGTTTTGTGTGTGCATTGCTTGTTTAGTAGTGAAAAAAAAGAGCTTGATATAAAATCCCAAACTGCAATTAATAGCACATTTATTCATTCTTTAGTTCTCTGACAAAGAGCAATCAGTTGTGAAAAAAATGGTTTAAATCAAGACAAAGAAATGCTTTCTTGCCCCAAAAGAAAGAAAAAACCCCATGCATCTTGTTCGATTGTTTTCTCTTTCCCTGTGTCACATTTCATCTTCAAGCTCTGAAATAAAAGCAAATGAGATAAAAGCCTGGGTTAGAAAACCAAAGAGGAAGGGTGAACCCATTGCCTTTTTACTCAGTTGAAGATAATTATACCACTAACCCGAGACATGAGAGGCTCAATTCCCTTTACTGCCTGGGGGAACTTGAACCCATTTCCAGGAACAGTTCCTATAAACATGAATGGGAGCGGCTGATCCCAGAATACCCTTTTTGCTTTGCCAATGGTGTTCCCACTTCGTACAGCTTACTTAAATATTCATTAAATGAGGAAAAAAGCAAGGTCTCTGCAGCAGAGGCGGAGGTAGAGAGGTGCTCAGGGACCCTGTGGTCCTTGGCTCACCAGCTGCTGCCAAACAGCCACCACTATTGCATGGGGGCTGCAGCATCACCCAGACCCCAAAGCTCCAACTCTGGGGACTGGAGGTAATGCACTTCCCTGTGCCCACAGACGTCTCTATTCCATCCGAGAAAATCTGGGGTCTGTGACACAGAGCCATATTGCTGTGAAAGGGTGCTTCACGAGTGGTGGTCATGTATTCACCCATTTCCTGTCAAGAGGGGCAGCTGTGCTCTGGTGACGTGCAGCAGGCTCAGCAGATGGAGGCGGCTGAGGTCTGCTCCCTGCACAGGCTGGTGCTGCCAGGCCACTTCAGCTGGGGGATGGAAGGTCCTGACCAAGTCCCACTCAAAGGCACAAAATTGGCCATTGCTGCTGAGAAACCCAGCTCTTGTACAGAAAGTGCATTTCCTTCTCTGGCCTTTTCCCATGGCATTTCAGGAATCTGTATCTTTGCTATCTTTGTCTTTATTAAATGTATCTGAACATCAAAGCATTCTGGAAACAGTGCTGTGAAAACTTGGGTTGGTTTTTTTGTCATTTTACATAAGGCACCTTGAAACCTCGTTTGTCAGTAAATTGCTGCATGTCCCAACACTAATTAACTGGTTAGTATTGCAACAGTGGTCAAGGGCTTTAAAACACTCTGGGCAGAAAACATCTCCCAGCTTTATCAGCACATTATATCATCCAAGGCTAATCTTATCTTTGCACTGCTCTTAATAACCTCTTCTCTGCTTAACCCATAAATACACAACCCTTTCCATCTATACAATCCCTTTTACATGGGGGAAAAAAACAACAGTGAAAGATAGTGTGTTGTTATTTTGTAAGTGCTTTATGGAAGTGAGACCTGCAAATTACTACTACTGGCTTCTCTCTCTGGACAGGTGGTCACTTCTGGCTCCAGGGACTGCAATTCTGTGTGGGTACCTTGTCTCACCACATCATTATCCTCATCTGTGTCCATTTGTCTCCTGCTTTCCTTGACATATTTTAATCTTGCTTCTTGCTCTGATTCTGTAGCTAAGAGGAACTCAATGCCTCCTTTGGAGTTCCAGATGTTACATAAGTAAAAGTATTTTCTAATGTATTTTCTATTCTGAGTACTTAACACAGGGAGTTATTTCTTAGCTTTGTGTTTACACACAATCTGTAATCCCTCTGGAAATAACAATGGCTGCTAATGTCATTTATAGATAAAGTGAAAGTGTTAACAAAGTTCATAAGCAGTTTTGCTAGTATAAATAATGTAAATTCATTATTTACATGCAAATTTCATGGGGAGTTTCTGTTTCTTATAATACTATCAGTATTATAGATACTTCCAGGTGTTCTATCCTCTGATTTATCATTGCTGTCTTGGTGATGTTAAAAAAATAACTGTTGCAAAGCATTTTGCAGGGGGCAAAAAGTATTGTTTACATATAGAACTTCTTTTTCTTCCTTTGAAACCCATAGAATCAAAAACCTGGCACAGAAGCAAAAATCTAGTCTACTGCAATCCATACTGTATGCAATGATGCTTTTAAAATAAGTTTGATACTGGAATCGAGTCAAATGAATGTAAACTAAATGCACCAGCTCATAAAATAAGTAATAAGCAGTTCTTCTCTGTGAAGAAAAACATTTTAGTTTAATAGAGTCACTCTGCTCTCAGTCAGCTATATTTAAAATAAAATATATCAAAATCAGATTTAGGATCTTCGGAAGCTGAAGTCGATTTATTCAAGTCAATGGAGCCACCTACAGATTTGACCCTGAATATCTGATAAGAGATACAGCCCAAATTTTCACAAGCATGTATATTAGAAATGTGTGTGCACTGCCAATAATGTTTTGTAATAAAATTTATTTACTGGTAGAGTGGATTTTTATAAATGCAACCTTCAAAGAGGTAATGCCTTCTTCTATGCTTTGTCACTCCCATACTGCTCACTTCTCAGAGCCTGGCTCTTACACAGCCAAAGACCTTTATACACAATACTTGGTTTGACGGTGAAGGGTGGCACTGAGACAAACCTGGACTTGTCACACCTGAAGGAATCTCACTCACTAAGAAATGAGATAAGCTCTATTGCTTTTCCCAATACTTGGCTGCAGGTAGGACACTCTTAAAAAAAACAGAAACAAACAAAAAAAACCCCACAAACCAAAAAACCCACAACAACCAAAGTTAATGTTCTAACAGCTTTGTGGAGTGTGGAGATTGCCATGATAATTCATTCTGGAGGTTAAAAAGCTGGGGATAACCATGGACAGGTAGGTGTAGATTTAAAAAGCCTTAGCTGCTTTTTGCAGCAAGATGTGAACAAATACCCTCTGAATGGTTGTTGCTTATTTTTATGAGAAATCTGGGGAATTACGAGACTCCTGGTTATCAGCAGATGAAATCAGAGCTAAACCTACCCACTGGCCAATCCAGACTGATGTCCTGCCCTTCATCTCTTCCAAGTGGCTCCTTCATCCTGTGCCAGAGGCAGTTTGAGTACTTTGGAGCTTTGGTGAATCCTAAATACATAGTCAATACACTAACTATGCTCAGCCACCAGCAATATGTTTTCATTAGAAAGAGCTTTCTAAGCCAAAATGTGATGCTTTGACAGCGCATCAGCGCATCACCTAATCAATTTCTCATTTTTCAAAGTAAAGCATGCAGGCTGTGTTCTTAGTTGCTTCCCACTTTGTATAAATACTGTCAGTTGTCAAAAAAAAAAAAAAAGAAAAAGAGGCAGAAATAAAATGCTAATGCCTTGATTAGCATTTTTCACTGACCTATCTCTAGTGGCAGGAACAGCAGAGGAGCTGAGGAGTGGAGATCAGGGCTCAATGTACTCAGCTCCTGGAGTGCCTCCTCTCCATTGTGCTTGAATTCTTTCCACTGAGCCCCAACAGGGTTTTACTCTTTAGTACAGTTTAGGCTTCTGTCCAATCAGTCCAGATTGGCAGATTTCAGTCCAGATGGTTATGATAGATATGGTACCCTCTCTTTCAAGCTCAACTGAAGAAGTTTTGACAAAGGCCTGTGAATTAAGTGGGCTATGAGTAGCAATGACTGAGTGAATTTCACATTTTTGTCTAGTCCATCTGCCAGGCTGAAAAGAGGGAAGGCAAGCAAGCCATTTCAGTATAAATTAGTGTGCCTGAATTGCACAAATCCAATTAGTTAACAGGCAGGACATTTCTCTGCTATTACTACTATTTAAAAAAAAAATCTCTTTGGCAAAACGCACATTGAGTAGTAAATCTTTCCTTTTCAGGCTTGCCATCCATTTGGTACCTTTGTCCCACATTTACATGGAAATTTTGCTCCCCTTGAACACAAAGCTTCTCCTCTCAGCATGCAAGCTGCATTAATTGTCAGTAATGTGGGCAGAAGTATATTCCATAGCATTATATCATCAAAACTAAATGGGATTAATAGCCTGTCCTGTTGTTATAAGGATTTTGGCACCGTGTGTTTTATCTGTCAGCAAGATGACTATTTATATTGTTTTGGGGTAACTGGCATAATAGCCTTTAGTATAATTGCTTATCTGAATGCACGCAATTAAAACTATTTTCTAGAGGGACTTTGTGCTTGAAACTCACTTGGGTGGACGCTTCTTTTGCCAGGAGGGAGAGGACAGCACAGTGTGCTTCATGTGACGCCTCAGCACAGCTCTGCCTGCTGAATGTGACCCTTTTTCAGTGACAGTTGCCTTTCATAATAACAGGTTGCCTTTCTTTTAACACTGCCCTGCCAGTCCTGCCTACTTCCACATGAGCTGGTTTGCAACCCTCTGAAGTCGGTGAAGTTCCCATGGCTTTGAGTCATGCCAGGAGACCAGATCCTTCCCTCCTCGCTGCCTCCTCTTAAACATCCACAGCTCCTAGTCTCATCCCTCAAAAGATTTTGGCACTTGGTTCCCAAAAGCACTACTATGGACCTTCACTTTTGTTCTTTTGATGTCATTTTATTTAACTTCTTTCATAGAACTGTAAGGGCTGATGGAAGTGTTTTCTGCAGACATGGTCTGTGTGTGGATCCTCCTCCAGGAAAGTATTTTGAATCTGAGTTTCAGCAGATGAATTCAACCGGCCTCTGCATGGTGGAGAAAAAAAAAAAATCAGTAATACATTCTGGTATTTATGCATATTTAAAAACATTAGTTCAAATGGGTATTAATAATAAGCTGTAAGTACTTCATTAGGAGAATGAAAGCAAGGAAGCAATTTACATTCTGCATTCAGCAGTAGCATTGCAGCTGAAATGCCAAAGAGATTTCATGTTGGAGGTCCATTTTCATACTTTATGAAAACTGAGGTCACACTAATAAAGCATGAAGTTGGATATGCTGTAAACACGGTAAGTTTATGGCAAGTCTTAAAAAATTCATGTGTGCCCCAGTGTCCATACTGAAGCTTATTTACCATAATAGGTTTTTCAAATAGAAAGTGCATTAATTTGACTGCTTAAAGTTTTTTAATCCCCTCCTCTCAAATGCTTTAAGAAAGTATCAACTTTAAAATATCTATATTCAAAAAACTTTGTCAGCCCTTTAGATGAACTGTTGGTTTTGAATAGTTGAATCTCCTAGTTTGACAAAATGTTAAGATTATCTTATGCAGATTACTTTTAATTTTAAAGAGAAAAATATTGATTTTGTTGTATCCTCTGTTCCTCAATCATGCACAAAAACCACAGAAATACGAGCATTAAATAGTCTTTTAAGCTGTCACACATTAATACAGAGCTTTTTAGATTTAAATTGGAGATCAATAAGAAATTTAATTTTAAGAACATTTCTTGACCACGTCAAACTGTTTGAGTTTGTTGATATTTTAATGGACCTTAATGAAGACATTTTAAAAACAAGAGTAACTTGCTGAAATAGTTGTTTATTTTTAACACACACATGCACTGAAGTTGCAATTGTTTTTTATTGCTATGGGAATAGCAGAAAACACTAACAACAACAAAAGATCAAAATTCAACATATTTGTTAAAAAAGAAGGTTGTTTTGAAAATAGAATTAGGAGATGGCAGAGTCTAACTGTACATTTCCTGTAGAGCAATTCTTCTTCAATTACTTAATGCAGTCTTGTTTCTCTGAATGTTATTTGTTGAAAGGACATGATTATCTACAGAACTTTTTTGAGTTAAAGTTGATAAAAGTTTTAGAGCATGTAATTATTCATTCTTGATACTGCATGCTGCTTTCATGTGTAATTTCTAACAGTAAGGTACTCTTTACTATGTTTACAAATCCATGGAAAAACTTGGATATGAAGGGGTAGGATGTCAGGATTTACGGACAAGCCGAGGTGTGTTCTTGGACCGTGACGTCTCTGCTCGGGGGAGAGCCATCTCCTTTCACATCGACACTGCCAGACGTGCGGGTTTCTGCAAGTGCCAAGCCAGGCGAGGCAGTGCAGGGTCTGTGCCGTGGGGACGCTCAGCTTTACGGACCAACAGCAGCATCTGCACGAGCCGGACGCCTCCAGTTTACACAGTGCTTGCTCCCTCTGTCCCCCTATTCCTCAAACCTGAGGGATCCTTTAGGAGCAGACTGCCCACACCCACAGCACATAGCCCTCAGCCCTAAATCTCCTGTGAGACCCAAGTAGTCGGTGGTGGTCCTGAGACACAATTATTATTTGTTGTGCATCTCTTTAGTTCCAGGTTTCTGGGAGCATCAGCGTGGTGCTTTGCTGACATGAAATGGAGGACCTGTGTTCACTACCTTGGGACCATGGGAGGAAAGCACATGCAGCTCCCACATGAGAGCACCACGATGATGTGTTGATAAAATGTTAGAGGGAGAATGCTGTAAGGAAGGCACAGACAAATGTGGGGTAGTATTCATCATGCCAGCTTTAGGGGATGGAGCAACATATCCCAGGAACATGTCCAGAGACTGTCTTGAGGAGGCCAAAACAGCAGGCAGCAAAGAGGAGTGTGCCATCAGGAGCCAGCTCTTGGCCTCACTCCCTGGCCTGATTTCCTTTAAAAGTATAGTCAGGCAGTTCTGAACAACAGCAAAGCAAATGACAGAAGTTCTACTCTTTACAAAGGGGGAAGCAGGAGAGTGCAAGGAGCGGAGGATTTATGATATCTGCATATTCAGGTAGTGGAAAGGTTTGAGTAAATGTGTGACAGGTTAATGTAATTTAGGTTTCTTCTATCAACATGTCTGGTCAAAATTGCTGAGCTAATGAGGCTAGTTCTTTTATCTCTGGTCAAAATGACCTCAAATGTAAAGAATCACGTGGCTGACAGTTGGGTATCGCTTTAATGTTGTATTGCAAGGTGGATGTGTGCACTTAATGAAAAAGGCTGAAACAGTGCCTTCAGAACGATTTTCATAGAAACAGTGGAATTTATGAGGAAAACATCTGCTTTCACAAGAAAATGAAGAGAGAAAAACTTGAAAATTGGAGCCAGTTGCTCCAAAGCTGTCCTGCAATGCTGCAGAGCAGTGGTAGTTTGGGTGCTTCATGTTCCCAACCTCCTAATGAGTTGTATTCCTGGCAGGGCTGTATTTCCCAAGAAGTAGCACAACTCTCATGACGTGCAGTATTACACTTCTTTTAAGGACAGGACTTGTTTTAAATACCAGGTGATAATGATGGTATGAGGTGTTTTTTGGTGCTCTCAGTCCACAAAATCTAGTCAATTCACAAGTTTCAGTGCTTTTAAGCACCCGAGATGTACAGTCCAATAGCGCAACTCCCTAACAAGGCTTGGCCCAGTCTACCCTGGGACTTTGTGCCAGCATAACTTTGTTGAGCTGAGCCATGATAAGGTATAATTTGTAGCTGGCAGGGCTTTGCCAGCCAGGGCTCCTGGAGAGGGCACAGCAACTCTGCCAAACCTGCTGTTGGAGGAAGCTTGCTTGGCACTAAGGCAGCTTGGCCAACCATGTCTGGGGGAGAAGGTTGTTACTTTGGGAGAACAGTGCATTCTGCACCCAGCTTTCCACCCAGCACTGCAGAGACCATGACCTGTCATATTTATCACATCAAATCATAGGCTGTTCTGGCCTCCTTGATCATGCTCCCTTTCAAGGCAGCTGTACTAGACATCACCAGCACTGGCTAGTGCAACACCCAACAATACTTGAGGTGGAGGCAGGCGTTAAAAACAACAACTTGGTTGTTGTAATTTGCAGTCTTATCATGCTTTTATTGCTCAGCAGTGTCCCTGACAGGTCCCATACACTGTGTACATCTGGCCGTTTTGGTTCTATGCCAAATGAGAATTTCCTGGTGTTAAAAGAATTCTCAGTTGTCTACTTTCTGGGCTTCCAGAATAATACAAATCATGTTTAACTTGGCTGTAGAACTAACACTGGATACCTTGAAACAAACCCATAAATTAGTAAGTGAAAACTGGGTATTATTGTCCACAAAATACAAAATTTCTATTAAATTCTCTTTTATTGAGCCATATTGCCAGGACAGTCACTATTTCTGAATGGGGTGCTAACATATATTTTTTCCTCAGTCACAAAATTGTAATGCTTCCCTATCTAATTCCCTCAGTGGAAGAGCAGAAACAGATGAGAATCTCTTCTCCTGCATCACTGTAAATCTGGTCAAATTTCATTTGCTGGAGCAGAATTAATCCACTCTGTACTGACTCAACTCTAGTCATGGTCCAGCCTCTTATCTACAGTAAGGGCTACTATGCAATAGCTTGTGGAGAAGTAGAATAGAGGAAAAGAGCTTGACAAACAAAACCTCAAGTCAGAAAAGTCTTTGCTTACATCCTTCTGAAACCTTCCCCCCAGCTGTGCTGCGAAAAAAAAAAAAAGCAAACTGGTTTGCAGGCACTGTTTTCCAACTACAGCAGTTCAGAGGCACTTCCACTCTGGCACTCTGGATTTTGATCCTCCATTTATATTTTGGCAGCATCTCTGAGCAAAGGTGCCTATTTCCTAAACAGATGAAGCTGTACTGCCAGCTACACAGTCTGTGGTTTGGCAAGTTCCATTCTGACTGGGAGCTGTCCTAATAAAACTAATTGGAGGTTCATTTGCAATGTGGAGGAGAGTCCTGTGATGGGAGAAGTTTTGCCTTTAAATGTTGACTTTTAGGTATGAAACTGCAGCAGGCTGAACTTAGATGGCTCTTAGGCATTACTAAGTGCTTTTTGTTGACTGTGTTGTCACTACTGTCATGTCCTTCATTCATGGTGCTGTATGTCCCCCTTGCACTGGAAGATGTCCCATCCTTACAAAGGATGTGCCAATAGGCAGCCTTGCCAGTGTGGGCTCTTGGTCACAGGCTGT
This sequence comes from Tichodroma muraria, assembly GCA_013390105.1. Taxonomy (NCBI): domain Eukaryota; kingdom Metazoa; phylum Chordata; class Aves; order Passeriformes; family Sittidae; genus Tichodroma; species Tichodroma muraria. The sequence continues at coordinate 92,227 of WAAG01074522.1, forward strand.
GTCATACCAGAGTCTGTCTTACACCTGCTGAAGTGCCATGAAACAGCAGCAGCAAGCCCAGGCATCCCTGAATTTAAATATTTTGGATACAAAATCAAAAGCCATTTATGGTTTCCTTGATGTTTGGAAGGCAAGTGTCAGCCCAGCTGCACCTCAGCCCTGCTCCTTGTTAAGCACTTCACAAAGTGCTTTGTAATCTGTGTTGGAGCACCTGGACCCGTGCCAACCAGGTGCTTCCAGGGGTATTCTGTAATCCACACAACCATCTGACCAAAGTGATTAAATACTGTATATCCTGTCATTACCATTACACAGATCAGCAAGGGGAAAGCAGAACATTTTTCTCCCAGCACCCAGCGTTGTATCAAACTTTTCTTCAGGATTGCCTTGCGGTCAGACTGGCACGTACTGCTTGTGAATGAAGTAGAAGGTGAGTACTGGGAGGCCCTGCTGTGTACCCTGGCCATGTCTAGAATGGCCAGCAAGCTCTTTAATTTTCCCAATCTGAAATCCTGTAGCTGGAAAATTACTGCCAGTCACTGAAGCATCTTACTTCAAACAGAGCGAGAAAGTCACAGAAGTGATGCTAAGGGGGAGTTTGTGGAGAAAGGCAATAATGTCCAGACCCAGCTGTTGGAAGGCAGAAACAACGTGCCACAGTCTGATGAATGAGATTAGAAAGACCTGACTTTTCATCCTCTCTTTAAAGCCTTCATTCCTTAATCCATCTGTTTAGATCTCCTTCAGTTGACATCCCAGACTGCACACTGCTAGATATAAGAACACTTCAGTGTGGTCTGGAGTCCTGAAGGTCCCCATCAGCCCTGGTTTGTGTGACTGGGTACCACATGCCTGCCTGTAATGACCACTGCTGGATGATCCAGACAGGTGGGTCCTGAGACCTGGCACTGATGTAACAGCATGGTTAAAGGGGACAGCATATTCGGCTGCTATGGGAAAATGGTTAAGGCACTGGCAAATCATATAGGATTATCATAATCGGGAGATGTGTGTTGATTCATACTTTCTCCCCCACTCTCCATGATCAACATGCTGTTCCTCTTCAGATGTCTTTTCAGTGTTTCCTGCTGCAGCTCTTCCACATCTTTCAGGCCATATTCTCCTGGCCTGAACCATGAGCCTTGTTCTCCCAGGATCCTGTGTGGGTCCTGTCTGCAAAATGTAATGCTGAACTCACCTTAGCACAGCCAATATCAGGTTTTATAGAACACTGAACAGTTTGGTAAGAACCAGTTTGGGAAACTGCTGCCAGGAGATTATGTTTAGAACCCTTCCCTCAGACCTGAGAGACTGATCCTCAAACGCCTGGACTGAATTAGTCAAAGCAGGCAATGATACCTGGCTGTTCCTGTTCTGATTTAACACCCTGACTCCTGAGTTGTTGTGGAAAACACCAAGCCCCTCAGTTTTGCTTTAAAACAGGGTGGGGGGAAAGGTAGATTCTGCCTGTTTTCCTAAAGACGCAGTTTTCCCAACAGCAGTCTGCTGATCTTACTGTGGACAAGGGTGGGAACATTTGATTCCAGGTTGGCTCCGGCGCTCAGATCCCTGAAGATTTTAAACATCCATAACTATGTGTAAACAAAATTTGCCTAAACATAATCCCTCCCTCGTCATCCTGACTTCATCTATACATGCAGCTTTAGTAGTGTGACTTTTCTCATGGCTATGGCAGCAAAAATGTTTCCTGTTTCCTTAGACAGGACAGAGAAATGTTTTGAAATGTGTTGATCAGAATGGAGTAGTTGAGACCTCTGCAGTGATTGTGTGTATGTGTGTGTGTGTGTATGCATAGAACATTAGAGGTCATGAAAATAAACAAAATGAGAAAGGATCTAGAGGCATCAAGCAAAAGGTGACCATGTACATGAGCTGCAAAATTTCTCACACCGAGTCATGACATGGATTTCCTTGTTGCAGTCCTTTCTCCCAATACATTTTCAGTGCAGAGTGGATAATGTTTCCAGCTGGTGACAGGGGCATTTTTTCATCATAAACCAATATGCATTTAGTTTCAGGCCACCTTATGTTTTTACAAGATACAGTTTTTCTCCTCAGAAATCTGTTTGATAGTGAATTTGAATAAGGGTGTTTTAATAGTACATGAAGCATGTGGGTGGCTTTGCTTGCTGTATTTTAGAAGAAGCTGCACCTTCAATTTAACGGACAATGCTGCGCTTCAGTAGACCATTATATTAGTCCACTATTCTTAACATAGCAGTCATATTGAAATTGTATTGCTACATTATACAAATATGGTTATTAAACCCAGTTATCAGCCCAAGTTCACACAGTAGCTATGTGTGGGTAAAGGAGAAGCAATGACTTAGGAAAAAAGTATATGTTCTAGAGAAAAATAAAGCGAGAAACAGAGGGAAGGAATGGGCACAGTTGAAGAGAGACCATGGATGTCAAGAGAGCAATTGGATGGTGACTGCGGGTGCTGCAGCCTGACCTGTGCTCTCTGCCCTGCAGCTGTGCCAAGTAATTAGGGAGTCTGTTAATTTTTTGTATCATTATTACAGTAAAAGACATACCTTACCACATGGAACTAAAGAGGGGTAGTAGAAATGAAGCATAACTGACAGTTTTTAAGATAGATGTTCATCAAAGGCTTACTTAATGTCTCTGAAGTACAAAGCATAATAAGGCTGTGGGTTTAATGTGTCTGGAGTAAAAAATATGTATATCCTCTGCACTATCCTTCTTTCCTGCTCCAGCTGGCTTTTAATGCGCTGTTGAAAACAATCAAGTATAAATAGTAGTGCTTGAAAGAAAAGTTGATATTCAGACTGTGATTTATGGAACTACAAAAATTACTTGTTGTGTCTTTGATCATATTCCAGAGAGGCATGAGAAACCACAGCAACAGTGCCTCTTTCTGTTGAGCAGGGCACCCTCAAACACAAGAAGGGCAAAGCAATGTGGGAATCCTCTGCAGACCTTTGCAGAAATCAGGGTCCCAGTATGTTGCCTGATGTGGAGTTGCCTGCTGTCGATCAGCACACCGTTATCATTTGAGCTTTCTTTTTATTTGACTCATTTAAGTCTAGTACCTGAGCTTCAGGGAATAGATGGCACTTTTAAGTGGCAGTTAAAAAACACCACTTTCCTTTGTACTCCTTTTATTGGTGCCTGTTGACCATAAACCTAAAAGGGAGAGTTCAGTCTGCCACCGGTCTGTTCTTTAATACCCCATTCATAGCATGACATATTCGTACTGAAAATGAATCCAAAGAAATCCCAAAGGCACAGATGATCTTTTTGGGGGGAGAAAAAAAAGGCTTTAGTATACTGAACTGTTTCATGAAAGGACTAACATCAGCTGAATCATAAAACCAAGTGAGTGTAACTGTGATGCCAGCAGTTAGCATTAAAGTGCATTTATTCATGGCAGGCACTGACAGTTTAAACTCAGCTGTAGGTTGGTGGGCTTTCATTTACTGCAAAAGGCTTGTCATTGTTTACATGGCATTAATCCTTGAACTTCTGTCTTTGGAGTATCAGTTTAATGTAAGTTTAACTAATACACTGAGGAGGTGAGTTTATAAATGAACATGTTGCTGCATGATCTGTCTAGTTTGCTCAGGTGGGTGCTGGGCATTGTCTGGGGTGAGCTGTGGGTCTGCAGGGAGGAGGCTGTGGAACCATCATGTCTAGCATAGCTTGGTCCTGGGCCATGCTGCTTCGTGTCCTCTGTGGGGCTGGGTCTCCCTGTTCCAGGAGCCTTCCTAGAGGTACCTCTTGGTGGGTCATGTTGTATGGGTGTGGCAAAAAAAAAGGGAAGGAACTCGTTTTTAGGGAAGAACACTGTATTTTGTGACTTGATTGCTTCAAAGGCAGATCACAGGATGGACAGTTTTCAATGCCTGCCCTTAGGTTTTAGGCAATAGGGCAAAAATGGGCAGATAAAGCTTAAATGGATAGTAAAGACCTGTGAAAGACATTGCTAAGCATGTTGGGGAGACTCTCATGGGATAATTTCACCTGTTACCAGAAACATTGTGGTCTTTGTTTAGCTGGCTTTTGGTTTTTTCATTAATTGCCTTCCAAAGTAGGACACATGCACATGCTTTTTATCACTGGCTTATGTATTTCTCTTTCAGAAAAAGATTTTTCTGATTTTTAGTTATCTTTAAAATGTGAATATGGGACTAGTTTCTTTTTCTTGTTCGTGAAGTGCTCCCCACTAAATTGTTTGTATTGATAACCACCGACAGATTCATTTCTTACTTTCTTTTGTTCGTAATGGAAAATCTTTTTATTAGGCAAAGTTTCAGAAATGCACTTGCAAATTTGCTTGTCACAAAGGCTTCCAGATAAATTAAGAAACTTCACACACAAGATACATCAAAATACATTATAAAAAAAAGGTTCTTCCATGATAATATTATCAACCTTTATGAAACATGTACTACATCCCAGGTTATTCAGTATGTGTCTATATTTTGTCAAAGTAGGTGCAATTTAAACAATTTTTTTGACAAATTCTCTCTGCTTTTCTTAATTCCACTGACAGAACAATAACCTCCAACATAAATATCCTGAATTCTGGGATAAGAGCCTTATAGATAGAGCCTATAGCAACATGTTTCACACTCAGATCTTAGCTTACCTGACAGTGACATTGTTCAAGGTCACATCTGAATTTAATTTTCATTGGTTGGTACACTCTCCAGGATTTTTTTACAGTATTTGGATCAGAGTAACATTTTTTCCATTCTTCAGCTTCACTTCCTCTCTTCTCCACACCTCCCCCCCCTCCCCCCCTTAATTTATTTACTTTTCCTTTTGGATCAAAAATTCAAAAGTACAGCAGATTTTAGTCTTTATATTCCTGACCAGCATACTTTTTGACTAGGCTATACGGATTGGTGAACTACTTGGAATCAAGCAGTCAGCAGTTCTGTCTTGCTCCCCACAAGTCCTGAAGTTGTTTTTACTCCCTCTGTGAAAATGGCTATGTCAGCAGAGAGTACAAAAGGAATCAAATTATACTTTATCTTATTAGAAAACCACCTGGAAGCCAATGGAGACATCCCACTCCTCTTTGCCTTCCAGGTCTTTGATCCACTTGAAAAGCCTCATCCACTGTCAGGAGGGCTTACCTCCCTGCATACTCAGCACTACAAGAAAATATATTTAAACTGAAGGTTAGTATAGAAAATGCCCAGCAGAGTTTTACCCACATTTCACCTTCTTCCCAGTGATTGATTTGGTTCTTTTAGTCGCAGTCCTTATATTGCCAACTTCATGTCTTGTGAATCCAAGAGGCAGCTTCCTTTTCCCCTCCTCCTCTCTAGAAAAACCTACAAGACTTATTTAATTCACAGGGGTCAGCAAGCAACTAATGTTGTTCCATCACTGGATCTCAAAATAATCTCCACAACTGGAAGGGCTGGTACCACTGCTATCTCTAACATGTCATGTTGCTTGTGGAACTTAGGGGCTTGGACTCCTGGAGCAAGTCCAGAGGAGGGTCAAAAAGATAATCAGAGGGATGGAACATCTATGAGGACAGGCTGGGAGTGCTGGGGTTGTGCAGCCTGGAGAGGATTCCAGGGAGACCTCATTGAGGCCTTTCAGTACCAAAAAGGGGCCTAGAGAAGAGATGGAGAGGGACTTTTTGCAAGGGCTTGTAGTGGTAGGAATGGCTTTAAGCTGAAAAAGTATAGATTTAGATTAGATATTAGGAGGAAATTCTTTACTGTGAGGGTGGTGAGGGTGAGGCACTGGAAAATGTTGCTCAGGAAAGTTATGGATGTCCCATCTCTAGAAGTGTTGAAGGCTGTGTCAGATGTGGCTTTGAGCTACCTGGGCTGGTGGCAGATGTCCCTGCCCATAGCATTGGAACTAGATGGTCTTTGAGGTCCCTTCCAAACCCAAATAATTCTTTCATTCTGTGAACAACAGCCCATCCCTGACAGTTCATTAACTTCATCAGCAGAGTGGTTGCAAACAGCACTTGACCCAATTCTTTCCCTTCCTGCTTAGGGCTCCTTACTCCTGGGACAGCTGGGAATGGTGGGAATGTAACACAGAGAGAAGGTTTATGGGTTTATTTACTGACCTTCAGGATGCACCCTGCTGTGAAGAGTCTCTTGCTCACATACACAGAGGCACATGCACGCACACGTGCACGTTAAGGCTGCCGCGCTGTGATCGTGCTTTCAGAGCCCGTGCTCGTCTCTTTAATATTTGATAGCTATTTGGCAGTCAGCAGAGAGAAGCAGAGCTTTGTGTTGTGTAACTCCTGTTAGAAGTTCGGGGTTGATAAAGCGTAAGTCGCATTTCTCATTATGAGAAATAAACTGTGTTTCTCACTTCTTTGCATCCAAATGCCAGCCTTTGATGTCTGTACTTGGCCCTCACTGCAGGTAAAATCTCTTGTGGCATGTACTTCATAGCCATGTAAAATAGCAGTGTGTTTGCCCCGCTAGTTAAGGAGATGCCAAATGATGTCAAGTTGAGGCTGAAAGTGCTTTTCTGCTCTACAATCAAATAGCTGAGCTCTGGAAGCTTATTACTGCTTTTTTAGGGATCTCCAAACTCACTTGCAATGAGATTATTCCATTTCTATTTCTTCTTCTGCCTTCCTCATAAACTTACAACTCCCTGTTTGCTTGCTCTTAGTGCAGTGCAACAGGGATTAAATAGACTTCATCTTCCCTTTTTGCCTTGATGCTTTACTGCATTTCAAAATGAAATAGGACTGTGATAAATTGCACCTTGAAGAAACCAGAAGCTTAGAAGGAAGTTTAAGTTTTAGGAAAAAATTAAAGTGGCTAAAGCAGCAGGCAAATAAAACACAATTTGAAAGCTTATAACTCCCTCCACTTCTGCAAATCTGAGATTCTCTCCAGGACCTGTCCCCCTTGTCATCTATGTTCTTAAAGAAAATCTCTTGACAGCTGTTATGCCCTGTGTTACCACATTATATTCGGTACCTTAAGCTTTACAGGTTAGGAAGAATGTCTAGTATGACCTTCAGTCTTGGATATCTTTCTTTCTTTATCTTTTAGAATTACTTCCCTAAACAGTCTTTATTTAAGCTTTTTGTTTCATGTGGTGTTGAAGCCAGTCCTGTGATTTCACATATTTTTAAGTTGATAGATTGAACTGCAGATGATAAAGGCTCTACTTGATCCTGTAAACCAAACTGCTTTTATTAAAACCCCAGGCTTACCATGAGGCTCCAGACTTTCTTCTTCCTCCCTCCTAGAAGTCAGCCTCTTGTTTGAGAGAAGCAGCTAATTGATGGTGGAAAATGTCTGTCTCTCCCCTTGCCGAGTACAGCCCAGATGTGCTCAGGAGGAAAGGGCTGCCGGGGAGAAGGGGGCAGCTGGGTGCTCCTGCCCATGCAGCACTCCGTGGTTTCCGTGATGTGGCCACCTGTGCTGAGTGAACTGAACTGAGACCATGCGATCGCTTCCTAAAGGCCGCTGAGCAGCAATTGCCTACACAAATGGCTTTTTGTGCTACTGGTGTAGGCTGATGTTGAGCCCTTTATGGGTGTTGTGTCTGGGGACAATGGATAAGTGTGGTAACCAGTTTCCAGGTTACCCAGTTTAAAGGTTTTGCTATATCAGCAATTGCTTGCTTTTTACAAACCTCTTCAGAGGAGCTTCCTTCTGTTTGCCAAAACCCACTCTCACTTAGCTCTATGAAGAAGACTGTGAAGACACATCATTTTGAATAGCTATTACCAATATGCAAAGGGCATAACCTGATGTGCACTAGGGAAGTTTACTTCCTTGTTTGGACTTGGGGGAGGGTGTAATTTTGGAAAATAGAAAGGCGATATTATTTTAAGGTACAACTGTATTACATATGAGATGTGCTTAATTTTATGTTTTAATAAGCATTGACTAATCAAAACTGAAATTAATTTGTTTGTGAGAAAAACGTTTCTACAACTTCTGTTTTCAGGTGCAAATTACAAATATCTTAAATGGTCTGATCTCTGTAGGTTTCTTGTTGCCTAATCTTTGAAAATCAGCATTGGGATACCCTAAAACTGAGGCTTTTAAAAACCATTTTTGACACATAAATGATTATGCATTAAAAAATAAAGCTGTATTTTGATGAGGTAGGAGTTGATACATCTCCCCGCCATTCATTGCAAACCAAAACTATATGTGAGATAATTAATTTCTAGTTTCTACAGGTAAGAGATTTTTTTTCACAACAGATGGCCCTTTTTTTCCCAAGAATATAACATAATACTGTGCTTTTAGAAGTGGCAATTTTTGTGACTTACAAACATACGTACAGGTTGTTTTGAAGGTAGTGTCATACACAGTGTGTTATGATACAGGATTGGTGTCACAAAGAATAAACCCATGCAATTTGTCATGGGATATAATTGAAACCATGTCCTTAGCAACATGAAAAAGGGGATTGGAAGTTTATAAGAAATACAGCAAGATCAATCCAGAATTTTTGTAGCACCTGCCAAAATAGATCTGAAGTTCCTGTTGAACTGCATCCTAAGACCTCAAGGAATATAATACCAAACTAGTTAAAAGTACTAAAGTTTTCAAAATTGTAGTAATCTATTTTGCATGATTTGCAGAATATACCAGTATCAGGCATAAAAAGCCACTATAAATTAGGTACATATTCTTATGTGGTGTCTAATATATTAGGCAGAATATGCTTTGTCAGTTACATTAAATACCTCCAGCATCAAAAATTTAAGCTTAAACTGAAGGATGAAAGTGGCCTGCATGTGCACTTTCTACGCTGCTCTGATGAGAAGAGACGAGCCACAAATCAGGAACAGAAACTCTTCTCCCCCTAAAGACTGAAGGACTCTACTAAAGATTTTAAGAGGAATGAATGGATATTTTAAGGGTAATCTTGAGTGTTCAAACTGACAAATGTATGCAACTGATGGATATGCACTTGACTCAAGTCAAGTGGGCAGTAACACAAAAAAATGCAATGTCTTCATTAGCGTTTTGTAATCTCTCGGAGTGGGTGATGTTTGGATATAGAAACCTGGAAGGAAACCCCATCTGGGATACCATCCTCCTCTGAATAAGTAAAATTGAATAAATATTCATAGCATATAACATGCAGTGGGTGGTAAAACAGATGAATGTCAGAAGACTAAATTTCTGGAAGAAATAAGAAAAATACAGATGTGGCAATATGTTGTTAAAAAGCAAGTGAGTGTTAAAATAAGCCGTGAAGAGACTGTCTCGGTCACCGCTTTGTAGCTCTGGCTGTCTGAAGAGGTAAGAAAGGAGGTAAAAAAGTCTATAGCAAAACATTTTTTTAAAAAAAAAGTGGAAATTATGTCCATCCCTTTCAATTCTATCTGGGAGTCTAATAAAAGATATTATCTCTCAATACAAACCTTGTCTTTTGTGGCAAGATTTACATGCCTCTGTGACATGAAATCCATTAAGCAGATCTAATTAGACATCCATGCCAGAATGTCCTCCGAATTAATGAAATACATTGCAGTCAAAAGGAAATCTCAGAGGAGCACCTAAACGGGAATAATGCCCACCATGTTATCTTTGGTTACCTCCTTTTCCTCTGATAATGAAAATGTTCAGACAGCCAGAATTAATAACATTGTGACTGGCAAATAATGAGTCCCAGAATGATGGAAGTAAAAGGAGAGTTGGACTTTTACAAAGCAACTGAAGGAGTAAAACTGAGCATCTCAAGCGAAGTGATTGAAGCCTAACTCTGTCTGGTACATAAATATCATCCTTCTGTTTTCATATAGCTTTTCTTTCCCCCCAGTTTTTTAGTATTCAAGGTTATAGCATATCAAATATAACTAATGTAGCAATTTAATCAGGAGTTGCATCTCATTTAAGGTTATTTCTTCATTTGTGAGAGATAGATAGATAGATAGATAGATAGATTTTTATAGATGTTATCCTCCTACGCCACATAGGAAATTAATGTCAAAGCAGTTAACAAAGCCAGACACCACTTCCACTTGAAATAATGAAAGGAAGAATAGGCAGGAGAAAAAACATTCAGCACTAGAGAGTGGAACATGGGTTGGACAGGTACACTGTTCACTGGGCAGAAGCTGTGTGGGTGGCCAGACCCAGAGAACAGGGGTGAATGCAGTTGCATCCAGCTGGTGGTCAGTCACTAGTGGAGTTGCCCAGGGCTCAGTATTGGGGCCAGTCTGGATTAATATATTTATCAGTGATTTGGATGAGGGGATTGAGCCCACTCTCAGTCAGATGACACCAGGCTGGGCAGGAGTGTGGATCTGCTGGAGGTCAGGAAGGCTCTGCAGAGGGGTCTGGACAGGCTGGATTGATGGGACAAAGCCAACTGCGTGAGATTCATCAAGGCAAAGTGCTGGGTCCTGCCTTTAAATCACAATAACTTCAAGCATTGCTACAGGCTGGGGGCAGAGTGGCTGGAAAACTGCCCGGTGGAAAAGGACCTGGGGGTGCTGGTGACAGCAGCTGAACATGGTCCAGTGTGTGCCCAGGTGGCCAAGAAGTCCAATGGCATCCTGGCCTGTATCAGCAATGGTGTGACCAGCAGGACCAGGGCAGGGATTGTCCCCCTGTACTCAGCTCATATCCTGTGCTCAGTTCTGGGCCCCCACTGTAAGAAGGACACTGAGGGACTGGGGAGTGTCCAGAGAAGGGCAACGGAGCTGGGGAAGGGTCTGGAGCACAAGCCTGATGAGGAGTGGCTGAGGGAGCTGGGGTTTAGCCTGGAGAAAAGGAGGCTCAGTGGGGACATTATGACTCTCTTACAGCCATCTTAAAAGAGGTTGCTTCCAGGTGGGTATCAATCTCTTCTCCCAAGTGGCAGGACATAGGACAAGAGGAAATGGCCTCAAGTTGTACTCGAGGAAGTTTAAATTTAGATTTTATTTTAGAAGGAAAAATTTCTTCACTGAAAGCATTGTCAAGCATTTAGACAAGCTGCCCAGAGAAGTGGTGGAGTCACCATCCTTGAGGTATTCAAAAGATGTGTGGACATGAGGACATGGTTTAGTGTTGGACTTGGCAGCAACTGGTTAATGGTTAGACTTGATGATCTGAAAGGTCCTTACCAAATCAAATGATTATGTGAAAATTAGTGTGATGAGGAACAGAAGAGGCATGTGCCATTTTGTGCACACATAAGCCCCTCTGCATTAGGATCCTTGCACTTGGGGGCAATCCTGTCCCTGGCGCCTGCCACCCCAATCTGAGCCAGCAGCTCCCTCTCCCCATATTCAGCGGTGTCCATAGGGGAACAGGTATGGATCTGCCTTGCTTACTTTCCCCTGTCTACTCCACTGCAGTGGGCTGCTCTAGAGCTGGTTTGGAGATGTGAGCCCTGGGGAGCACAAAGGGGGGGTCCCTACTGCCCCAAGGGGCTCAGGGCCATGGGTGACAGCCTCTGTGCAGACGCAGGGATGGTTTGCAAGGCTGGCCTCCAGTCACGAGTACCACAGGCTTTCATTGCCTCGCTCACTTGGTCAGGCTCCTGGACGTGGCCAGCACCATGCTGTGTACATTTATTCTGGACATTTATTCAAGAGCTCCTGCTCTGAGTTTAACTTCCCTGCACCTGATGAAAGAGGAGTTTCCACCAGATACTGTAACAACACAGAACACAGTTTCTATTGTCTCAATTATTTTTTTATTCCTGTGAAAAGAAGCCACATCTGCTCTAGAATCAGCAAATATGCAGCTTTTTAATGGCTTTATTCCCTTGTAATATTTATCCTAGATAAGGCCTGGTTGCTAATTATTCTGGCCCTGGTCCTTCCTTCCTCACCCCTGCTGAAACATACCCCCTTGTCACAGCTTTAGTCAGCACACAGAAAGGAAGCAGTGTCAGGCCTTCTAGCTCTTCCATTATTTTTGACTGACAGACTAAATTAAAATCCTTTGCTTTGCTGGCTTTCATTAAAAAGCAACAACAATTGTGTTTGGTTGGAGGAGTGAAAAAACCCCACCAAAATTAGCCCCCAAACATGAACTTTGCAGTGCTTTTTACACTGCATAAGTAGCATTGCCCCTTCAAACCTGTGGCTGATGCTGCAGAGATTACAGCACAGACAGAACTACACCACAGTATGCCAGCTGCCCCATCTGTCCCAGTCTGCACTGCCTCTGGCCACCAGGAGTATGATGCCTGTTGGATAAGCAAAATAGCTAAGCCTGAGGAATGTTAGTCTTTAGGGACTCATGCCATTTTATTTTATTTTATCATGGGAAGGAGGAGATGAAAACCTTGCTTTGAAGTTTTCTACATAACTCTGTGTGTGCATGTGCAAGTGAGTATCTGGGTATGTGCTTTTTCTGTGCATTTCTCAACCAAATACAATGCCAACTTTCCCTGACCCTTCAGAAGTCTCCAGAAGGACCTAGATAAAAGATCCCACAGCAGCAACTGGCCCTAGTCAAGGTCTTTTCTTTGAGGAAGTTATTTTTCTGCCTAAAATATTCAAAAGGGAAAAAATTGCTTCATGCTATCAAAAATAATCTATAAAGCAAAATGCCTAGCATGCACAATTGGTTGCAGTGTGCAAGGCAACATATACATTTCTGTTATTAGACTAGGGGGTTAATTTAGGCTTGGCACATAATGAATCAAGGAGATTTATAAATAATTGCCTTGGAGATAAGTCATAGAAAATCTTACATCTGCTTCTTTGTTAGTGCTTCTGGAGTGTAGTCATTTTAGGAAAGACTAAAACTAGCTGATGTAGATATATTCCCCCTCCATAAGGGATCTTGTTCTGGGCAGTTGGTTTGTTTCAGAGCAGAGATTATAGGAATTAGGAATTCCATGTGATCCTGTTGTCTGAGGGATGTTCAGCTCCTACAATTCACAACTGGAGTTTTCCTTGAATTACTGGCAGCTGTGGATCTGTTTTTGAAGGACAGCCTTGACCTGGCATTAGAAAATAATGCTTTCAACTTGCTTTCCACTCCCAGAACTGGGTAGCATCCTCCAAGCCCAGTTTCTGAGAGCAGTAAATGCACCTATAGCAAATTTTCAGTGTCTCATAACAATATTTTTCCCATCAAACTAGAAGTGTGGGCTAACAGGCACTGACTGGCCCTACTTCTCTCTGGAGTGAAGTGAGCGTAGCTGGAGCAAAACCCTGGCTGGAGGGTGGAGAAGTGGCTGTAAATGCACCAAATTCTTTGTTCCCCTCCCAGGTGTGTTCTGAGGTCTCTGCAGAGTCTCTCATAAATCCTAAGCTGCAACCTGAGGGCCATGAGGGACCCACTGACGTGAAACATTCTAAATCTGCCCTTTGGAAATGTAGGAGGGACAACAGTAAAACCATCAGTATAACAGAGCCACCAGAAACTGCTAATGTTTGCTCAGTCCAGCCTCTGCTTCCAGATGAGCCTGAGCTGTTTTCCTTTCTATTTTTATTTAATTATTTTTTCTTGGTTCTCAGTGTTTCCAGAGATTACTTTGTCCTTTTTTCATAAGCCATCAATTCACACTCTGATCTGAGACACTGAGGGAACAGAGGATCTGATGCCAAAATGTTAACAGATTTAAGGTGTCAAGAGGCAAGTCACAGGAAATAACTCATTTGTTCAGGCATTCGGAGCAAATATTTATAAATTTCTTCAGAAATTTACCCACTTCCCAAAGCCAAAAGTCAAAAGGCAGTTTTTTCTGGATGTATTGAGACTCGTGTGGGTAACTAAGAATAGCCTGGAAAGCAGGAGAGGAAGAAGCAATATGCTTTAAATTTGTTGAAGATTTACCTTAGACATTAAGTAAAGTAGGATGCATTATATCTAGGCAAAAGGACCTGGATTATGAGGACTCTGGAAAAAAAATGAGGGCCTTTCTTGACTGGATAAGTTTACACTAAAGTGAATGAAATGCCAGAATCAGGAAATGGAAAGCTGAATGCTTTGGAAATAGTCTTCATCATAGATCTCTTAGGAAATGCTGGTTACTAGATCTAATTGAAAAATATTTGCTCTGCTGGAAAGGTGTGATGAGAAAGAGAAATATTTAACTGAAAACAGGAAATCAACATATTCTTTTTTTTTTATAGCAGTTGAAATTTTCATTAGTTTAAATCTTATTGCACTAACTGTAGTCTGTCAAAAGTATTTGTAAAAAGGTGTTTAGATTTTAGTTTTGATTGGTGCAATTACATTTATTTAATGAAGTTAGGCCTGATTTGCACAGATGCAAATGACAGCTGAACCACTCACATTCTCTTTTTATACACTCATCACCAAATCTCGGTGGGATGCATGAGTGACTGTTATATTGATCAGCATACAATGGGAGTAAACTTCAAGCACTCTTAGACAAAAATAGCAAAAAAGCAAACCTAATCAACTTACTTTTATGCAAAAGTTTTTTATGGTCTTTCTCAGTTTGGAATAAGAGTGGGTGGAACTGAGAGAAGCTCAGTGAATTTACACTAAATCCAGCACACAGCTTGTGCGCTATTTGTGAATGGACTAGGAGACTCCACAGAACATGGACATTTTGCAGCTCCCATCCTCTCCTGTGGTGTCCGGGTGTTGCTGACTGGTTGGAGCTCTTGTACCTCTGCTGGCAAGGTGCACCTTGCGCTGAGGTTCTGGGGAGAGGGGGACCCAGTGGCAGGGTGTGGGCTGTCCCTAGAGCCCCATCATTTAGTGTACCCATGCTCCTCTTGGCTCATGCAATCAGACAAATACCCATTACACTGTCCCATGTATTCGACATGTAGACACTCACCATCAGAAGGGACTTGATGCCATGCATGAAGGAAGCTGAGAGACTTGAATGCCAGGTTAAGACAATGGCTTACCTAGGTCGTCATGGGTCTTTCCATTAACATTGATATTATCCTGGAGGAGCCATTTGTTTTGGTGTAGCTGGGTCCTGAAGAAAAACCCAAAAACTATCCACTACTCTCTCTGATGACATTGTACAAAAATAAGCTGCTTCCAGGTTTCATTAAATTTGTCCTAAAAACAATTTGGAATAAATATGGTTAAATCAATGCATGTATTGATGAAGCATTACTCTCTCACAGTTGACAGGATTGGGGCCAGTTTCTCATGCGGTTCCAGCTTGAATTTCTTTGGCATTTCCGGATTAGCAAAGGCACATTCTTTGCCAGGTTCAAACCAGGTAGGATCCTGGTACTGAGGTCTTTTTGTGCAATTAGTGCTGAGGTACTTTAAATTCGCCCTGCTGAATGCAAGCTAAGGTTAAAGCCTTAATGTGGTTTTGAGTACTGCTGCCTTATGCTTTTGGCATGGATTATGGTAGTTATTTTAGCAGTGTGGAGGAACATAAAATTATAGTTTAGGGCAGAAAAGTAATGAAGTTACAATACTCTGTTGAAACTGCTGTAGAAGTAGAGGTAATAGACAGGGTCTGACTGCACTGAAATCTGGCCAAACAACCAGAAGCTGAGTGGCAGCTCTTCTGAGCAGAGGCAAACATGTGGTTTGGTCCTCTGGGCAGACCTGCACGGTGACCCCAAGAACAGGCTGAGGTGTGCATTTGCTGCTGACTCAGAGGCAGAGGCGCCAGGAACATTTTGGGCAGCACGTTTGGTTTCATTTCAACGTTTCCTGTTCAAACACCGCACCGCCTCAATGTGCTTATGTTCTCAGATGTGATACAGTCAGAGTCCAATGTAGGATGGCTCCAGGCAGTGGAAGCTGTAACTGCTTTGCCAGTGAAGTGGAAAGTATGTGTAATGCACATGGTATCAGTGACTAGTGTTTTATTCATTAAAGGTATCCTAGTTTTGTACCGTTATGTCCTCAGCAGACCAGGCAGAACATACACTTTGAATTGTGATACAGAGGTTTAGTATGTATCTCAGAAGGTCTGACATCATCTCCAACTGCACAGAGTATTAAAATATTTTACAATTGGTGCACGGTATCAAGAGCCATGTGTTCGAAAATAATTCATACCATCATTTAGAAGCACTTGTACTCTACTGAGATGCTAATTAAGGGAAGAATACAGTACACACCCAGTGTCAGAGGTCATGACATTACTGAGATTTTGCTCATCAAGTTGCTGGTCTTGGAAAAGCTTCACGATGCTTCCCATTGCTTTCAGAACTGGTTCTGCTGTCAGTGGCAATACTTGACTGGACAATGGTAAACATGCCTTTACTATATTAAAATATCTGATCTCTCTACATCCTAGCCTTTCTGCAAGCCTGAGTCTGCAATGTTAGCAGACAAAATAGAGATGGAAAACTAGAAACAACACAAATGCTTCCCAAAAATCCTCTCTTACTGCTGCTAGCATTTCTATTTTGCCTATGATCACAGTAAAAACAAAAAAATGGAACTGTTTGTGCTTTCCCTGTAAATTTTGGTGCAACTTTTTTCATGGTTTCCTTTTAGGCTCCAACCGTGTCTGATCTCTTGAAGCCCAGACTATCTTTTTTTTTTTAACCCTTTTATTTTTGCCTCCAGCTGGCCAGTATTTGTATAGCATGTTGCCAAGCATATGTGTAATTGTATCTTTTATGATTCTTGATATCTTGAGTGCTAAAGAAGGACTACACTATAGTTAAGTACTATAAATATTATGATGATCAAATAGTAGTACCTGGTTCAGATCCCAGTCTTTTAGGTCCCACCTGTGTTGCTGCTCCCTTGAGTAGTCCCGCCCATTCTGGTGGGATGAGTCCTGCTAGCAGAGCCAAACCTATTGCAAGAGCATGGTGATCTGATTCAGAACCCGGAAACAACCTTGTCACACCCTCACTGAGTCCCAAAGGAGTATTGCTCCTGAAAGAACTGATGGCATGCTGTCTCTGTGCATACATGGAGGAAATTTCTGTGGATTGTTTCTCCAGGTGCTGTTTCAGTTTGGGGAGAAAAGGATTTGAGACAGAATTTCCTGAATCAACGTGATTCCTTTTTTTGCAATGACCAAAGCTCATCCTTGCTGCAATCCACCAAGGCAACCAGCCTTATATATTGTTCTCAACACTGAGGCATTTGAAGAAAATGTTTTTGTGACAGATCAGAAAGATAAATTGCATCTCTTTACTTTCAGTATGTTTTTAAGACAGAGTGCCTCAAGTGCCAGAGCAGGCTGTGGGAGGTCTCCTTCATTGGTTTTAATTAATGTTACTTTGCCTCCTTAAAATTGCTGAGCACTTTGTTCCACCTAAACTGGAATAAACTATCCTTAAAGCAAAATATGCATTTCCAAAAGGGAATTAGCACAAATTTTAAATGAAAGTTATGAAAATCTGTATTAAATTTAGATATTCTAAATTGACTCTGTAACAAAAGTCTGATGTTAACCTTGTAGATGTCAGCTTTGTAGACTTGCTTGCAAAGGAAGTATATACTTGCATTTAGGAATAATATTATGTCTTCTTGTTGTTATTTATAACTCCCCAGGCTTCCTTCTTACCTCCTCTCACCTGCCAGTACTTTTGTGGCTGCTCACTGATGAGAGTGGCCTTTTCTCTCCCCACCCACTTTTTCTAATCCCCATTCCAGCTCTCTGTGGCTGAACAATGTCTCTTGGACATTATCTTTACAACCCCTCCTTAGTGGACAAAGTACAATTTTTCCTTTTACGATCCCCCAAAATGTATAGAACAATTTGTGTGATGAACTGCCAAACAATTGCTTTCAGTTCACCGTTAGAGAGGGACCTTGCTTTCAGTTTTCTAACATGTGACCTCCACATAACAAAATGACCTTTTCAGACATTGGAAAGCTCAACAAGATGTGAAAAGAAGTCAAAGTGAAAGCCCAGGAGTGTGTCATAATGACACTGGAAAACCGGCCTTATTGCAGCTCTCCTCAGGAAGAAGCACATTCAGACTGGAACACCACACATCCTCAACATTTGTAATCTTAAGTTACCTTAGTACTGAGGTGTTATTAATGCATCAAATCACTGGTTGTGTCTGAACAGGAACACAAACATTGTCTGTTAGAAAAATTCACAACTAAAATAGCATTTGGAAGGAAGCTGACCAGTCTGGTTTGGGAAAATGCTGTAATTCAAAGGAAGCAAATATTCCTTTGAAAATTTTCTCAATTTTCTTTAGTATTTGCTAGCTGTTGACCTTTGTGAGGGACCAGCGTACCTAACTCTTGTTGCAGGGACCCTTTCCATACAGTGAGGGGAGAGGAATAATCAGTTTCTGGAAGGCAGTTTGGTTTCTGTCCCTTTTCAAGAGAAACTCAATCCATCTATCATTCTTCATTGCCTAAGTATGGAGGCAAAGGTGACCGCGCTTTCAGTTTGGGTGCTGCAAGTAGATTTCTGAAGTCAGGAAGGGTGATTCTAAACCCATATGCATAACTGTAGCTAGACCCCTTGTGGTTTTATTCCCTTTTGACTGCAGAAGTTGTGAATCCAGACTTGGATTCACAATGTCAGTTTACAATGACATATGTGTGCTAATCTGCATAAATCTTCAGATAATAACCTAAGTGAAGTATCATTGACTCTCCAGCAGTCTTAAATGAACTGGTTGTGGTCTGGGTGATACAGTTTAAGAAATGAGAAAGGTCAAATACTACATAAAATATAGACAGGGACGTGGCAGTGGTTATGCTAAGGAGAGCTCACCTGGGCAAGGCAGGAATTGCAGGCTGCTTCTGAGTGAAGAGGTGAGGAGGTCTGTCTGGTGTTTTGCCAAAACATTTGCATTTGCTCCTTTTTCCTATTCTTTGTTCAGTTATCTCTATTGGACAGAGCTCGCTGTTCTCTCTGTGATTGGCCAAGAAAAGTTCTTTTGAGCCTCTTGAAGACATCTGAATGTTTTTGCAGTGACAGGTTCAGTGGCCCTCTGGTGAGACCCAGAGTTTGGAGTTACTTTGGACTGACTTTTCTTGATAAAAAAATGAGACTTTTCGTATATGAGTGTGAGCTAATCATCAGCAACGAAGAACGTACGTGCTTTTACAAGGGTGGGTCCTGACAATGAGCAGTATTTGAAAGAAACACAGTGGGACAACCAGATGTTGTTAAAATACTAAAGGGAGGAATGTGTGAAAGGGAGAAAAGAAAAAATTAGAAATTTAAGAAATATGATGAGAGGATGGAAGCAAACCAGAAGACATGCAGCCTGATAGAAATACCAGCCCTTTTTCAGATGCCCACTGAAAAAAAAATTCCATGAGATGAGAAACTTCCTCTTGTAGAGCAGAAGAGAGAGCCACTGGAGAGATGAGGGGTTACAGCTTGTGGAATTGAGGAATTTAGTCTGCTGCTACAAGGTTCTTCAGTCATCCTAAAATTCAAGTAACACAGGCAGTGCTATGTTTAGGCAAATGAATAGAGAATTCAGCAAGAAATGTCAGCTGTCTCCCTAGCATAAAAAAAAATTGAATGAAACTGTAAGATTGGCAAATTTCCACCAATGGTTACTAACAATAGAGGAAATTATTTGGGTAAATGTAGAATTATGCAAATTAGAGGAGACTTAGGGCAAGGACATGGAGAAAAGCCAGTTTGACTTTCTTAGCTATCATTCCAAGTAAATGAGGGGAAAAGACCACAGAACTTAGGAGACCTGGGGTTTGGGTAGATGACTGCCCTTCTGAAGTGAAACTGGAAGTTAAGGTTCTATGGAAAATTATGCATCATGTTCCACCCAAATCATAGAGTCCTATACATACAAAGTGCAAGGAAAAGGAACTAGATAATTCATCAAAGGAGACATAAAACAAAAGAGAGAGCAGTAAAGAGTTCAATCTTAGAATTTTTTTGCAAAACAAAATGAGTCAATGTGATATAGAATGTCAGATAAAGAGATAATCTTAGTGCTTAGAAATTGCATTAATATTTCAGACAAACTGTAGGAATGGAACATTATCCCTGAAGAAAAGATGCAATTATTGTACAAATGCCATTTCTAAAAACTAATAGGTTAGTTTCTAACACAAATATTAAGGTCATTGCTTTCTATCTTGCTTATGAAAGACAGAGAGGGCAAGAAGGGTGGGGAGAGAGTGGGGAGAATCTACAATACAGTCTGCATAAAGCCAGTGCTGCCTGTTGTATGAATATGGATAACATTGGGATCTTGAAAGCATGTGGGTCAATATTAATCAGCAGAGCCTCAGTGAACACTGTGGTGCTGGATGTCCTCAGATCGCTCACAAGGTTAACAGAAAGGGTAAAATCTGTAAGGTGCTGCTCACATTTCTGTCTGTGATGGGTGGAAGGAAGAATGGCAGGGATGTAGGGCATCACAGTGGGAGACATGCTGCCTTCTGAAGACAATGCTAACCTGTTATTAAAGTTTGAATAAAAGATGGATGAGAATATCCTACCTCAGGAAGTAACTGCTTTCTAAAATGTTCTTACAATGGATAAAGAAGTTTTACCTGAGTGACTGGTGAGGACCCTGTGATCACAGCCTGGTTACATTCAATATGGGCATACAGGTGCCTGGCATTAAAGAGCAAGTAATATATCTGTTTTGCTCCTCAGAAGGATCAATGCACAAAGCTGAGAAAACTAGTAGTAAAATAAACTGTGGGAAAATCTTTTGCTATAAAAATACAAAGGGTTTTTAAAATGGATTTTATTGGATGGGGAGACATAGATTCTCTTACAGAGTAGGACATTTTTTGTCTAAAAGCCCATTCTGTTTCAGGATTATGAAAAAGGCAGTAATTAGAAATGAAGGAGCAATATTATAGCTAAATAAAAAAAAAAAAGCTTAGGAGATGGTAAT
>WAAG01074522.1:114218-127047 GCA_013390105.1 Tichodroma muraria
TGATAGATCTCTTCAACTATCTCATAATCATCTTTACTTCACCACAGAGCTATTGATATCATAACACAGAGGGAAATTCTCTCTCCTGGATGTGAAGGTGACACAAAAAGCTCAGCTGCCTTTGTTGTGTTTCATATCAAATAATGTCAGGACAAAAATAAAAACCTGTTAACAGCTGAGGTAAATTAACAGTTAGGAATGTTTATAGTTTATGACCCTCCTGGGGGTTACATGTTAGAAGAATTATTTTGTGAGAAGAAAATTGTTCTTTTGCTGGGTCTTTTCATATCCTGTAGCAAACCATGAAGAGCCAACATTGGCTCCCCATCTCCTCCTTCTCTCTGATGTGGCTTTGCAGACACCAAGACCTTATAGCTTTCTCTTCTGAACCTGTTTCCAGCAGAGCCTTATTCCAGAAGGACGCTGCATATTGCATGCCTGCCTCGCAGGGCTTGTGCTTTTGCTAACCCCACCCTTTGGAACTTAGTTGACTTGTGAATTCTTGAGTCAAGACACCATCATGGTAAGATTTGTTGTAAAGTCTTCCAGTTTGGGCTTTTTTGATCTTCTTGTTTGGGGGTATTAATGTGCAATTACAACATGTTCTGAACCTCTGTTGTTCAGTGACAGCTTCTAAAAATTAATTTATATGATTCTTTATCCATAACTGCTGTTTATTACACATAAAGGAGGCAATTGAAGTAAAGTAGTTATTTCAGGTAGCTCTCATTAACCTTAAACCCCACATTACAGCTACACGTAGCTTAAATTGTTGGGACTTTTCCCTTAACTTGGCTTTCTTTTCTGTTATTTTGCACTCTTGTTTTTGTAGACATTTCTTGTGTAAATCCATGTTCTGCTAATACACAGAAGGATTTTCTGAAGAAGATTCAATTTTAATGCCATTTGCGTATGTATTGCTAAAATAATTATGAAAAGGACTGCTACCTTTTATGTCTCCACAATTGAATGTATCTTACTTAGTGAATGAGTAACTTTCAAATTGTACAAATGGGTGGTCTGGAAGAATTATTTCCTATATTGACATGTTATTTCAGTAATTTCCCTCCATATGGGTTTTCTTTTTATGCATTTTCAAAGCATTTTATTTCCCTTCGAAATGGGTATAGTCTTGATGAGTCTCAAGATCTCAGAAATTGATAGATCTTTCGTGTGGAGTTCTCTCATTTGCACGTCATGTGGTGATAGTAATGAGGGCAGTCGTGAAATGCCAGCGTGACAGCTGTGGGTGACTCTGAGGAGGCTGGACAGGCACATGCCATTCCTTTGCAGCACGTACAGCATCTGCAGAGAAAATGAGCATAGAGCTAATAATACCTGTGATCTGAAATAAGACAAGCATTACCTATCGATTGACAAATCAAAATGACTCTGCTTGTGCTCCTGCTAATTCCATGCCCATGCATTTACAGTTGGACACAAATTTAAATCTTCTGGGTTGTTTGGTTGTTTTTTTTTTCATTCTTTCATATTATATTGTAAACTCCACTAAAAGGTGATTTTATGCCTGGGGTACAAATGTGTGGAAAATTAACAGAGCTTGAGAAAGGCACTAAAGCTCTGCCAGTGCATTAATTATCTGGCACGTGTGTCTAAAATCTGGTAAATCACCCATAACATCAGCAGACAGAAGAGGGATTCAGACTAAATTAACAACTAACATTTTAGATGTGATTCTTACTTAGACACGTAAGTAAGGAGAACAGTTTCTGTAATAATCATCGGAATTCCGCTACCTGACAATTAGTCCCAAATAAGACAATTCTGATTTCTGCAGCTCATCCTCTTTGACACACTACTCAGGATGTATGTAAAGTGCAGAACATGGAATGATTTGACTTTTCTCAGTAAATTGTACATCTGTTCAATAAAATAAAGCCCACCATTTTAATGTACTTTCCTAAAAGGAAATTCAAACATCATAAAAGACTTTTAGAATATACCATGTTTTAAATGACACAGAATATATGTTTACTTAGATGAAATATTTCCCAATGCCTTCATTTCAGTTATTTTTCTTGCTTCAACTTACAGAGAAGTTGTTGTAGTGGTTGGGTGACAGCACAATTTCCTTGGAGATCACTGGATCCAGTGCAATTCTGTGTAGAATTCTGAGTATGCTCTGGGTTAAAGTAAAAACACAGAAGAAGAAACAACAATTAGACACAAATAATCCACAATAACGCTACTGAAAATAAGAGAAAAACAGCAAATGTATTTTACTTCACAGTAATGGTCTTTTTATTTGAGTTTTCCACAGACTAAGATTCTTCTCTAAGTGACATATTAGGATAATTTTTATTTACAGAAGAACATATTTGTTTCTCATCTTTGGCTCTAGAAAAACAATTTTCTCTATATTTCTTTAAGTAAATGGAATTGTGCCCAGACACACTCTCAGTGAGAAAGCAGTAGGTAATATGTGCATTTTTTTTATTATTAAAGTGTACTGCAGTCAGGCTGGATAATACTATTCTGTCTTGTGCCAAGGTTTAAATCACTGGAATGTCTAAAGATAAGCCAACAGGGAAAAAAATCTCAGCAGTAATGATTTATTGAGAAAACTGTCTTCAGGGCAGCAGTGGAGAACGTGTCAGTATCTGGGAATATGGCACCTCCTTGCCTGCTTCCAGATGACCCTGGTGGTGTTTCTTTTCCCTGGGCTCGATGATGGAATGGAAAGGATTCTGAACCATCAGCAGACACTCAGGTGGGTTGCCAAGAACAAGCATGGGTAGCCACGAGGACTGTCAGGCAGGTGCAAGACATTTTGCTGCATTTTGGTGCGTGCAGGCAGGGCAGCAGGCAGGCAGGCTTGCCCCCACCGGCATCAGCAGTGGCCAGCACCCCTGGAAGAGGTTGCAGCACCCCTGTGCTTGCAGGCAAACACAAGTATCCTCTCTCTTGTTGCTTCTGCTCTGCTGCTTCTTGAAGACAGCGGTGGTGAGGAGGTTTGTTGAGATTTCTTGCTCAGGTATTTGGGAGGGGAGGAAAGGTGGCTGTTCAGCAGGAACATACTGTGAATATGGAGGGGGTGGGGTAGGCAAACTCTCTATACGGACTGGCAGAGTTCATTGCACAGCCTTTAAATGCTCTGTGAAAGGTGACTAAGAAAAACAAGCAATAGCTGCAGGAACACCTGCCCCTCAGGTAGAAAACTGGAGGTGAAGCACAGAGAGCTTGATAACAGCTCCTTTTGCTAAGCTTCAGCTGGGAACAGGTACTGTGTTCAAGGCATTTGGACTCAGATACACAAAAATAAATGCAATTTTCCTTGTCTGAGTTCTTCTGGTGCTCATGATGGAGACAAGGGTGAGGAGCTAAAACAAAACAGCATTTCCATGGTGATGGTCACTTGGCCATGAAATGGGAGCTGCTTCTTCATGAGGACTTGAGGATGATGCACAGAGCTGGCAAAGCACACTGCAGATATGGCCAGTGTTTCCCAGTTAGGGGTTATGAGAGGTTTTGGTCTGTGCTGGCTGCCAGGGCCAGACTCATTTTAAAACTAGACATCTACCCTGAAGTGCAGTCGGCAAACACTCCTTTATAGTCACTAGCTAGTTGTAGAACTTCCAGAGGTCTGTTCTCCTTGTTTGAGACACCTCTCCCAGAATACGATGAAATACTTAATTGAACTGCTCATTTCTCTTCATTGCCTAGAGTGGAAGCCCCTACACTGCCAGAAAAGCCAGATGCCTACTTTTCAGGGTGGATGAGATACGTCTGGTCTTCAAAATCTGCATTATGTTGAAAAGTCACCTTGTGTGATGATACCACAGCTGCTACAACTGTGAAGTTGGGTGATTTTAAAGGCTCCTTGAATCCCATTGTTATTCATGAATTAACACATAAAGGCTGAGTTCCTAGTTCTTGGAGTAGGGGGTTCTAAGGAAACTTTTCTAAATTGGAAGAAAGCAACTCAACAAACAACATAGACGATTAGTCAGCTCTGGTTATTTTTGTTGCTGTTACACTGGTGTTTTTACTAAAAAAGTATTTGAAGTACTAAGTACGCCTTCCTTGTATTAAAAACATTTTGTGGACTATCAGATGCTGAATATGAAAAATGCCCACTGAGCAGAGGATGGAGAACAACAGGCTTTTCTGTTTCGCAGTGCCTGTGAGGAAAAAAGGATGGTTTCATGTCAGGGTGAGAGTGAATTAGATGAAAATTTCAGTGAATTGAGAGCTAATAACCACTGTACCCCACAGATTCCAAAATGCTTTGAGTTGAGTGAAACATTTTGTTTGACATGGAATGAAAGATTTTATTTTGGTTTCAAACAAATTCAAATATTCTATGAAATAAGAAAAATTTGTATATGGAAGTAACTTCAAATGAGAAAATCAAAACCTTTCATTTTCAAAATGTCAAAATGAAGCCTTTCCATTTTTTCACTGATTTCTTTTGTCTGAAGCTAACAATTCAGCAAATTTGATACGAATTCATGAAATATTTATGTGATGATGAGTCTTCATTTTATTTCAAGAAATAGCTTACAGTTAAAAGCTATGCACAGCTTAAGCATTTAACATCATGTTGTCCAGCCAAACCTTTAACAACACCAGATCCTTCTCTCAGATATTTTAAAACCTGAATAGGGTCTGTTACAGACACTAATAAAAATTACAAATATGTATCTTTCTTCATAAAAATGTAAATTTGCTGTTAAAATATAGAGTAAGATACCTTAAGTCATTGTAAAAGACTTAAATTACAAAAGGAATTTAATTACAAAAGGAAGACTTAAATTACAAAAATGGGTGAAATAAGTAATTGAAATGATTGGGCATGTCACATAAAACTTAATCCATTTACTGACAACTGAGTATTTTTAAAATCTGCTTCTGAGAGTATTTCTTTATATTTTCACTGCATATGTCCTTTGATTTGGTCCTGCTTTGCTAGAGTTCTTCCACCAAAGTTTCACCAAAGGGGCTGGGTAAACAATGAGCACATAAATTGCAAATATATATGCATGACTTGCCCTCAATTTGCATGATTATTGCAGCAAATATAAACCTGGCATAAGGCAAAACAACAATCTATTGACAAGCTGGTTGAGGCAGCCTAACTCTTTTTGGACAGTGTCTTGATTTATGCTATAAATAATCAGAGCAGGGTTTTATGTTGAAGCCTTTGTGTGGGAGTTAAATGGGATGTCCTAACCTTTGAACTGTCTTTGGGCTCCAGTTCAAAGGGATGGCACTGTGTCCAGTGTCACAGAAAACATGGAAGGGACTCTGAGGGATGGGAAGCGTGATGCAGTACGCCCTTGTTGCTGTTGATTTTTCCTTGGGGATCCTTCTCACGTTTTTTTTTTTGCTATTAGGCTTCAACCTTTTTTGTGAAGCATTTTCAGAAAAAGATTGGGAGAACATACACACATACAAAATTTATAAGCAGCAAAGAATATCTTCAGGAGGGTGAGAAAAGGCATGTTAACATAATACACGCTGGTTTTGTTTGTACATGCGTAGCCATATGCAGAAAGAGGAAATGTTATTTGTTCATAGCATAGGTGGAGTACTTAATTATGTGGAAACTTTAGGTCATGGTTGGAGGGCAGATTTAATACCTAATGCAATTAAAGAAGTAGAATGTATAGAGAGTGCAAGATAGTGTTACAGTAATTGGAGCACCTTTCCTCTTTGCCGAAATGATCACACAAGAGTGTGTGTGCCAAATCTAACGTGAGTGTAATCCTACTTGCTTTTGAGGACAGTTTGAAGGAGTCCCTTTGTATATGTCTGCCACATTATTCTGTGTGCTGAGGAGTAAACCTCAGTATGAAGCATGTGCTTCTGTGGTTTCTGATAAATTGCATTGCAGCCATGGCTTTGGTCTTTTTGTTTTCACTTCTGGCTGCTTTAATACCCTGGGAATTCTGGCTTTACAGTATTAAAAATGAGCACAATATGGAAAGCAGCTACAAGTTTCAATGCATATTGTTCTTGGACTTTACGAGTGGCATCAAAATGCAGTCAGAATTCACGCATCCCATAATTGGAGCAAGAGAAAAGCAAGGTACACAAATAACTCCTCTCCACTGATAAACATGGTCTGAGCTGGGGGGAGGGGGGGCAGAGCATGGAAAGTAGATACATGGAGCAAAGCCTTCTGGACTTGGCATGCCTCCTGGTCCTCCTGTGGACTGATGAGATCTCTCAAATGTGGATGAAAATTTCCCATGTCACACCTTGCTATCAAATGCAAATGAAGTCTCATGTGAGGGTGGCTGAAATAAACGGTTAGTAGGTATACTATATATATAAAGTCTTTGGGTTCCATATCATATCTATGGAAGACAGGCATACAAATGCTTTCTTTGGAATTAAAGCACGTGCAGCTGATAGTCTTCAAAGTTTCGTTTTGGTGGCTTACTTTTTCTGTTTCATTTTCCCTTAGAAATGTAAAGCTATAATCACCTGGAATAGTAGGTCACAGGGTTTCATTTTCATGGAGGAGAAGGGTGATAAAGACATTTTTTATTCACAGAGAATGTTATCATGCAGCATGAATGGGGACTGGAGCTCATTTAGTCTTTCTCTGCAGCCTCTCAGAGC
Organism: Tichodroma muraria; assembly: GCA_013390105.1. Classification (NCBI taxonomy): domain Eukaryota; kingdom Metazoa; phylum Chordata; class Aves; order Passeriformes; family Sittidae; genus Tichodroma; species Tichodroma muraria. The sequence continues at coordinate 120,810 of WAAG01074522.1, forward strand.
TGTGCTTTACAGAAGAATATGTTAAATTTATGAAAGTTTCATTACTAAATTTGTCAGGCAACATTTGTCTGTTGTGAAAAAGACAAACCCGCTTAAATTCTGGAGATTAAAAGGCATGTCTCCTTACTCTTAGGTGACAGACCTTTGTGTCTGCAGCCTGCCCGAGGTAACAGACTCAGGTCTCACTTCTGAAATTAGGTATGGATTTCCTGCTGGCAGTGGAGAAACACGGTTGAGGTCACCTACATAGGGATGCATATTCCCTGTGTAGAGCTGCCTACCGCAGAGTGCAGGACCCTGAGCTGTAGCCTTTCTTGCCTTTTTTTCACCAGAGGTGTTGCCTGCTGCAACAGTGTAAGAAATGCAGCAACTCAGGGTCTCAGCCCTGTGGCATATGTGCCTTGCTTCTCTGGCTTTGAAGATGCCTCACTAACTAAACCCAGAGTATCAATTCTCAGATGGCAGCCTGACAAGAAGTGTCACTCAGAGAGCCTGGTACAGCAAAAGTGTCCAAGGCTTAGCCCCAGTGCTCAAATCTTAGCCCTCAAAGCCAAAGGCAAAGTGTGCCCAAATGTCAGTGGGTACATTAGAATGTCCCAGAGGGTTGGAGGAACTCCAGTGGCTGATGAAATAGGTTCTGAAGGGTTACCTGGTAAAGGAAAAATTCACCAATTTTTACCTTGCTTAGAAAATAATGTATGTCAAAAATGAGATAAAATCTTGCCTTTGCTCAGCAGCTGACATTTTGAAATGAGGTCTTTCATTCTCTTGGGGAAAAGAAGAAAGGTTTGCAAGAGGAGTTGTGGAGAGATCTGCCTGTAAGTAATGACTGTGGCAGAATGCTGAGGCAGCTTGAACTCCTGAAGAAATTTAGGAGGCTATGCTAAATGCAAGGGATATGAACATAACTTCCAGTAATTTGGCTCCTATTGTGTCCCCTCTAGAAGTGATACTAGATGAGGAGGGCAAAGCAGAAAGATAGGACACACTGAAGGACTGAGGAACAAGGAAAGAGGCACACATTTTCCTCAGTTTCCCACACATCTAGTTCCAGACGTTTGAAAAATTCTATCATGGGCCCCATATAATTGTGCCTCTACTCTCTGTGAGACATATGGTGTAAGATCCACAAAGTATTTGGGAACCTCCCACTAGAGACCATTCTGTGGGCACACAGGATTAGGATCCTATTAGATTTCTGCACCATTTGGAAGATGGCATTTGAGCTAAATGCATTGCGTTTAGCCGCTGTTGCGACTGCGGGGTGTTCTTCCCCTGCGGTGCGATGATGTCTGCAGCGGCTACGCTCTGCAGCTCTGCAGCCCGAGCCCGCCAGCAAAACCGGGTCCCAGGATGGCTGCACTCCAGGGAATCCTGTGTCGTCCTCCTAACATGATCACTGGGTTTGTATGCTCAAGCCACCAGTTAAATTTAAATGTGTCAATCAGGAAAACTAGGAGTGTAGGACACAAGTGAGGGCAAGCTTTATTTAAAAACATGTAGGTTGGCTGTGGTTAGATCACAGGGGAAGACTGTGGCTTGTCCACATTTAATGTTAAGTCGGGCTTAAAATCACATTAGTTAAAACAAGTTAGCTAACACATTTGCAGATGGAAACACTTTTTCTGTTCTGTTGTGTCTAGAGGAAACAGTTTCTTGTCTGCAGTCGTGAATAATGCTTTGCATTTATTTGCTCATACTATTTATTCTTACAATAAGAATCAGCACCTGACAACTGGGTTATCACATCCCTGTGAGGCACTTGCACTCAGACATCCTTGTGTTGATCAGGTAAATCACTGGAACAAAGCAAAACTGAAAGGAGAAAAAGTGTTATATTTTCAGTCCACCTAAACCCTCGAATGGACGGATTGCACTTGTGTCCCCATATGGAACATTCACTTAGGAGTTGGACTCGATGATCCTTGTGGGTCCCTTCCAACTCATAATATTCTCTGTGTGTGACTGTGGGAGGGGTGTGGGTGTGGGTGTGTATGAAAGAGACAAGGCTGGAGGAAAGAAAGATGGTCCATGAGGAAGGTGGGGACCATCTCCTTTGGCAGCAGCACAGACATAGATGGCTTTTACCAGGTGCACCAGGTCTGCCCAGCTGGCACCAGCCTCCTGGGCCTGGTCCTCTGCTCGGCCTGGGGGACCATTCCCAGGAGGGAGCTGGTGTGCAAAAGGACGTCTGCAATCCTCTGCAGCTGCCATTTTTATGATGTACTTTGAGATGGCTGTTTTCAAGCTCGATCTCTTGAATGATCAGTGCAGCTTGGCAGCACTGCAAAACCTGGAGGGGAAGCAATTGGAGTGCAAGGGGTCAGTGGTGGTTGTGGCTCAACAGAGTGAGGTTGTGGCTCAGTAGGGTGAGCTTCTGCAGCCAGCACTGCCCCAAAGGTAGTGTGTTCTCCAGTGGCTCCTAACCCTTCTTCTGTCTCACTCTATAATAAACAGTACAGACATTAAAGAAGTTATGTTGTCTAAGTCAAGAAATTACTAGGGCTTTCCAATCAATTAAGCAAAGCATGTGTTAAACAACTTATCTGGGGGATTGAATTGCCTTTCTTAGCCTTTCTTTTTTAAAGGACTTGATATATCTCTAGCACAAGAAAAAGAAATGGCCTAGCAATAAAAAGCAAAAAGGTGTTGGGAAGCTGGAAGCCAATAAGCATATATAAGAACTTTCACCAGTTTTAATTACCTCTATGCCATACTGATGAGAAATTTGGAGAAGCTTTCAAATTTTACCATAAAATCATATCTATTTCTTAATGCACTGGCTGCCCAGACAGGGGCACCATTTTCTCTAGTCTGATTTATGCAGACAGTGTTTATATGAATATCTTCAGGTGGTACACTGAAAATCTTACTTCCCAGAGAGCAGTGAGATCTTTTCTTGCTATCATCTTACTTATACCATTGCTTGCCTTGTTTTTGTTCTCAGGAATATACTTTGTGTGTTTTTTTATTTCTTTGTTTTCCCCTTCACAAGTGGTTGATTTGTGTGTGGGTAGCAAATGATTCTTATTTCCAGCTTACACAGTTTATTAAGTGGAGAAACTCTGGTTTCAATAGGCTAAGATGACATTAAAAAACAAGTACTGGAAATAAAAATGCATGCCATACCGACTTATGTATACAACATTCAAAGCTTGAAAACTAAACTAGTGCTTGCAGAGTCAACATTTGGGTCAGCTGTTTCAGGGCTGATGTCTGCTGGAGCAAAACTGGGTTAATCTTGAGATAGGCATTGTCTAACCATGTCTCCTCATGGTCTCTGCCCCTCCAGCCAAGGTGTCATGAGAATTTAGTAATAGACTCAAACAAGTCCAGGCTCTTCTGTAAGCAGGAAGGTGGGACAGGGCTGTGGTGGTGCTGGTGCTGCAGGCCAAGAGGGAGGCTCAGTGACTGACGTATGCAGAGTCCCAAGATCCTGCAAGTTTTTTTGTGTGTGGCACTTCTGGGCCCTCGGCAGGGTGCCGATAAACGGTTCTGTTATATTTAAATATAAGTTAAACTGAGCTGCTCTGGAAGGTACCCTCTTAACTGCAGCATAAACTGTATGGTTGGAAGATGCTGTGGTGACTGCTTCACCTTTTAAATGAGGCTGCTTATAAACCATTCATAATTTTTTTTGTATTTGTTAAAAGTGGTTTACAGCATCTCCGTTGCTCAGGGCAGTTGTGTTTCCATCTGTTCTGCCTGCTGTAAGTTGTCAATTCTGGATTTGGCACTGTGGAGGAAAACTGGCATACGACAAAGAGGAAGCAGGACCCACGTTGATTGACAGAATATTTTCTCAGTGGGGAAGTGCAGTGAACTCAGCCATAAAAAGGGATAATCCAAAAGATATTTATCTCTAGGGACCTAAATTATATTAGAAAGTATACAAACAAAGATCTGGTTTCTCTCTAGACACCATGGGCTCTACACATTCTTATGTTATCCTTTAAGATAGATCATTGCTAAAGGAATGAATAAGAGAAAAAGTCTTTCTTGATAAATTCCCTGGGAATTCATTATAATTCTGCTTTGAGCCTTTGTGTGCATTCCTGGAAGCATCACGTGTCCCATTACCCTTACGCATACTTGTGAAAATGTGGAATTTAAGCACAGTTTGTCCAAGATAATTTTTTAGGCTGTTGTAACTGTACCATTGAACCAGTATGTGCTTGAAGGTGCCCAGTCCTTACTCAGGAGGTTTTGTTTTTTTCCTTCTAGTCCTTAGCTTACGTAAACACTACATAAGGTAGGTAGGTAGAGAAACCTTTGGAATGAAGAAGCAGATGGTCCAAAGCTATAAGGAAGTTTAATGGCTTAGTGCTTTACTGGGCTTCTGGAACCTGTAATGCCTGTACATGGCAAAACAGATGGTGGCACTGTAAAAGTGACTGGCACTTCTGCATGCAAAGCTTGGGATAAGGCATTTTTGCCTCTAAACTTTGTCTTTGGATACATCGATGAACTTGCCATGGACTTACCAAGGGCATAAAGAAAATTATTCTGACTGGCAAATGGCGGTGTTATTATTTGTGTCAATGCCATCCTGCCTCATGGAAAGCTCATTGAATTGCTCTTAAATTGCATTGTAGCAAAACAACTTTCATAAGGCTGTGGGGGATTTTCTGAACCATCATAAAAAGAGGAAATGTGAAAACTAAAATTGTTGAGTCCGTTTAATACCACTGAGAGGCCATACCCAGCGAGTGCACTCTGAGCTGACACAGATGGCACACTTCTCTCGTCTTGTCTTTGTAGATTGAGAAAAGAACCCCTCAGAAACAACCATTGTCTCTTCTCTCCCCCCTCCCTCAGTGTTAGTTTCTGCTGGAGTGTGTCATTGCCGTCACTGCAAACACACTGGGAGCTCAGCACTACCAGTCCTGCTTAACACTGAATCAATGTCACTTCTGAGGGATTTGGAGAGTGGACACAATCAGCCTCTGTCCTACGTGATGAAAAAAAGGGACCCAATCAAGAGGATGAATATAAAGTTATAATGTCCAGGCTTGTCCTAACCTTATCCTTTTTTGTGGTCATCTGCCTCTGGTCATCCTGCAGCGGTTTTTGAAAAGGTGCCTGGGATTTTAATTGGTGTCTTAGTTGACTGACAGACCTTTATTCACCTCTCCTGGAGGTCTTACACTGAATGTTCATTCCTTGCCCTCTATCATATGGCTCTCTGCTTGGTCATGTTGTCCAGGCTGGCAGGTTTCCCCATGGGAAGAATACAGTAAACTTGGAGTTCCTCTTTCTGTCCATCACCTTTCTCCTGACTCTCCTGGTGCTTGGGAGCTGTCTTCACCTGCTCCTAGGAAGGACACAGGGCTTTGCAGCACCATCAACATGGAGAGCTATCACCTAAGGGTGCCACTCTCCCTCCAGAAAGGTCCAGCTGGACCTTTTGCTCTGCTGACACCAGACTGGCTTTGCTGCTCACCTCTGGGTTGTGGTTACATGACACAGCTGAGCCAGTGCACTCATTTGGAGCACTCACCCAAAGCCAAGCCAGTAGTTTTCCACTGGGATTCAAGCTCCCAGTTCCATATTAAGATGGGTACAGAGGAAGCAAGGGCTAAAGGAGAGATAGAACAGATGAGGAGGAAGGGCACTGTGCCTGGCCACAACAGTGAGACATAGAATGACCAGCAGGTTAAGGGGAGTGATTCTCCCCCTCACCCCACTCTCATAGGACCACACCTGGAGTGTTGCATCTAGCTCTGGGAGCCCTGACATAAGAAGGATGTGGACATGGACCTGTTGAAAATGAGTTCACAGAGGAGGGCTGTGGAGATGATCAGAAGGATGGAACACCTCTCCTGTCAGGCCAGGCTGAGAGAGTTGAGGGTGTTCAGACTGGAGAAGGCTCCAGGGAGATCTTATAGNTGGAAATATCCATATTCATAAATAAAGCACTGGCCTGAATTTGTGCCCAAATTTAATCAGAACCAAACCCATGTTTCTAAGATGAAATACCTTTACAGCAGAGGAGGAAATACCATAATGTCCCAGTATTCACTGACTCATGACATTCTAGCTCAGCTTTGTATACTGAAAAAATTCAAAGTGTTTGACATAGACTTAAATAAACATTTACCCTTTTGGTGCTCCATCCAAGTAGAGCCCAAGGCAGTACTTGAGACTTATCCATTAATAGCTGTGAGAGGAATGTGGGACCTTCCGTCAGAATCATTCCAGCTTGATCAGCTGTGGTTTGTACTGCTAAGAATAAAAA